>PVJC01012150.1:0-40165 GCA_004026665.1 Murina feae | reverse complement strand
TTCCTGGTGCCTTGCAAGGGGCCTGGGAAGCCCACCAAGCAGGCCACTGACCCCCTGCTGCCTCTTTCCCACTCCCCGATGTCCTGCAAAGGGCCTGGACAGCTGCCAAGCAGGCCGCCGACCCCCTGCCACCTCTTACCCGCTCCCCGATGCCCCACAAAGGGCCTGGGAAGCCCACCAAGCAGGCCGCCAACCCCCTGCCACCTCTTACCCGCTCCCCGGCCCGCCACCTTGCTTTCCCACTTCCTGGTGCCCTGGTGCCATTTCCAACTGCCAGCATAGGTAGGCAGTTGCAACAGAACCCTTTGGTTTGCTCTAGTTCCGTGGCTGTTGGCCTCCATCTTGGCTGGGTTAATTTGCATACAACCGCTCTGATTGGCTGGTGGTAACGGTTACATTTGCATGTTTCTCTTTTATTATAGAAGATATATATATAAAGAATGGACTGAAACTGAGAAAAACAAACCAATGAGCATGAGGGAGATTGTTTCTCAGCTACAACCAGTCAATTAAATGAGAGAGAGAACAAAATCTAAATGCAAATAGCCCAATCACTTTAGGATACTGTTCTCTGAATTGATGGAGCTATTCATGTTTGACTTTTTACTCCAATGGCTTTCAGGCCAGATGAGGAAGAGAAAAATGTGATGGTATGAATTAGTCTAAAGTGAAGTCTGTGGGTCAGGCTCATAAATTATTTTGCTTTTCCTTAATTATTTTGCTTTTCATAAATTATTTGCTTTTCCTTAAATTATTTTGCTTTTCATAAATTATTTTGCTGTTTGTTTGCTATGAATTAGGTACTCTAATATTAGGTTCCTGAAAAACAGAAGTCTTCTTAGGAGGTGCCTGGGGAAAATAGGAACTATAGAAGCGACGAAGTCACTTAGCTTAGCCCCTAATTCATTCTTCCTTTAGGACCTAGAGGAGAAGTCTTACACTGGTTAGCTGTATTTCTCTCTCTAGTAAATAATATTGGAGCAATTTTGTGGTAATCTATAGTAATTCCATGATACTTACCATGTGCATTGCTTTGCCACCTTAAAAATAATTCTTATGCTTGGCCAGCATGGCTCAGTGGTTGAGCATCAATGTATGAACCAGGAGGCCATGGTTGGATTCTCAGTCAGGGCACCTGCCCAGGTTGTGGGTTTGATCCCCGATATGGGGCATGCAGGAGGCAGCCGGTCAATGATTTTCTCTCATTATTGGTGTTTCTCTCTCTCTCTCTCTCTCTCTCTCTCTCTCTCTCTCTCTCTCTCTCTCCTACCTCTCTCAAATCATTAAAAATATATTTTAAAAAGTAACAATTATTATATAATTGTCCAAGTATCCTGGCCTAACCACAAATGTCCTTACATTCATATGAGGAAGAGTGGGCTTTAGCCCCAGGAGTTTTGACTATAGGGATTTTCCTTAGGATTTTGAGCAGATAGTGGGGGCAGGAAATGCTGAGGTTAGAGAAAAATCCTTGCTTTGCTCATTCCCTACAAAACAGCGTAACCTCGCCCTGACCGGTGTGGCTCAGTGGATAGAGCGTCGGCCTGCGGACTCAAGGGTCCCAGGTTCGATTCCGGTCAAGGGCATGTACCTTGGTTGCGGGCACATCCCCAGTACGGGGTGTGCAGGAGGCAGCTGATCGATGTCTCTCTCTCATCGATGCTTCCAACTCTCTATCCCTCTCCCTTCCTCTCTATAAAAAAACCAATAAAATATATTTAAAAAAAAAAACACAAAACAGTGTAACCTCATTGTTTCTCCTGTAGAAACCCTATTTCCTTTACTGGCATTTTCTTCCCTATTTGAACATCTTTGAAAAATTTGCACATCATCTCTTTTCCATTTCTGCCTTCATACATTTTGACCTTTAGAGAATTTTTTTAAATCACCACTTAGTGCCTTTATGCCAGATCTTTGAAGGAAGCTACAAAAAGTTAGAAGTTGCCTGGAAAATGCAAGCTGAGACGTCAGCCAATCCTGGTTATTCTGACAAATTGGTCAGCTTGTTGAAGATTTAAATTACACAAAGACATGAACTACAAAGCTACCTTAGTGTACTTTAAGGCCTTTATTGATGTGTGTGTTTTCTAATCATAAGCTAGATTTACTATTTTTTGATATTTCAGTAAATAATGTCCATCATTTTTCCTAGTTTTTTTTGTAAATGCAAAATTGGACAGAAAGAATACCCTGGTGCTACAGGTCCTACTAAACAGAAGGCAAAACATTTGGCTGCTAAACTTGCATATGAACAGATACTCTCAGAAAAAAGCTCAACGGTAGGTACTGCCTTTGGGTGTACTTCTTGTACTTTATAATTTTCTCTGAAATTGCTTTGAGGTTTGACTGTGCTTGCATGATGTCAAGACAACCAGTCACATAGCAAAAAGATTCCTCGATTCTGTGTCCCACCTGTGTCTCTTAGTTGTGTGTGGCTGCTCACGAGTTTGGTAAATGTGGAGAAATGGATGTGGCAGTTAGCACACGGAGACTGAGCTCACACTGTGGTGAGGTATTTGGTTGAGTTACTCCCCCTGAGAGGCTCTCTTTCTTCCAGAAAGGTGATTCAGAATCCTCTGACTCTCCCCTGGCTGGGTCCAGTGACTGTGAGAACAGCTTCTCGATGACACCGTAAGTGTATACAGACAACTGTGATATTTAAGAAATTCAAATTGCTGCCTGAAAGAGCACGTTTTTATGAAAAATGTTTATTGTTTAAAAAGAATTTAGGGAAATAAGTTACTTATAACAAAAATAGAATTCATAAACTAATAGTTCCTCCCTTTTCTTCTAGCAATTCTGAATCATCCTCTGAAAGTGGCTTTTCAGGAAATGGATCAGAGGGAAATGATAACAGTGACAGAGTTACAAATGCTCTTTCATCTTCTGTGGTACAGTATTCAGCTCAAAACTTCCGACTTAGTCTGCATCCCCTTTGTGCTTCCTCATTTAAAAATGACCTTCAACCCAATGTTTCTACTTTTACCTCCTGTGCTCTCACTAACTAATAATATTTGGGGTTTTTGACTCTTCTTTCTTTATGAACCCACATCCCTCACATGTAGAATTCTCCCACTTGTCACACCCATCTTTCTCTCTCTACTAGCCTTCATCTTTTCAAATATTCCTGTGATCTTGCTTTTTATCTTATACCAACTGAACAGTAATTAAAAGATTCATTCATATAGCTCTGCTTCTGTTTTTAAAAAATCAGAACTAAACTTAAATAAAAATGAAACAAATAAGATAAATTTGCCCTGACCGGTTTGGCTCAGTGGATAGGGCACCAGCCTGCGGACTGAAGGGTCCCAGGTTCGATTCCGGTCAAGGGCATGTACCTTGGTTGCGGGCACATCCCCAGTAAGAGGTGTGCAGGAGGCAGCTGATTGATGTTTCTCACTCTCTATCTCTCTCCCTTCCTCTCTGTAAAAAAATCAATAAAATATATATTTTTTAAAAAAAGATAAATTTTGTGGTAATGATTCATGTTATGAAAGTTATCCTATTTTATTTATTTATTTATTTATTTATTTATTTTTAAAATATATTTTATTGATTTTTCGCAGAGAGGAAGGGAGAGGGATAGAGAGTTAGAAACATCGATGAGTGAGAAACATCGATCAGCTGCCTCCTGCACACTCCCCACTGGGGATGTGCTGGCAACCAAGGCATATGCCCTTGGTCGGAATCGAACCTGGGACCCTTGAGTCCGCAGGCCGACGCTCTATCCACTGAGCCAAACCGATTAGGGCAAAGTTATCCTATTTATAAGGAATTACAAATCAATAAGAAAAAGACAACTCAGTAGAAAAATGTGCAAACAATCTGTACAGAAAATTCAGAGAAGAGATGCCCAGATGATCAAATAACATATGAAATGATATAAAGTTCAAAAGAACAGTTAGATGCTATTTTAAACTCATTAGGTTGGTAAAATTTGAGTCTGGCAATACTAAGTGGTGACACAGCTATGTTTCCTTATTTTATATAATAAAACCTTAATATGTAAATTGACTGAACGGCAGAACGACCAGTCACTATGACATGCACTGACCACCAGGGAGCAGATGCTCAATGCAGTAGCTGCTCCCTGGTGGTAAGTGTGCTTCCACAGGGGGAGCACTGCTCAGTCAGAAGCTGGGCTCTGCTGTCAAGCGCAGCCGAGAAGTGGGCCTAAGTCAGCAGTCGGACATCCTCTGAGGGGTTCTAGGCTGCAAGGAGGCCCAGGCCGAACTGAAGGACCCCCTTCCAGTGCATGAATGTTGTGCACCGGGCCTCTAGTAACTATTATATGCTGTTGGTGCAAGTAGAAATCAGTACAACCATTTCGGAGAACAATTTGACAACATGTAGTTAAGTTGAGAGTGTACATGCTTATAATGCCAAGGAATTCCCTTCCTGGGGATATTTCCTAGAGAAACACATGCATGTGTGCACAGAGAAACCGATACAAAAATGTTCTGTGCAACATTGGTTGTAATAGGAAGAAATTAAAAAATATATTGCTCAAGAACAGAATGGCTAAATTACTCTGTAGTGTAGTCATCATGCAATACTGAGGCTGGCAGGTGATATGAGCACAAGAAGTCTTACGTCAGATGCTCCCCACTCTGTATCACTATATTTAAGTTGAAAAAAATCCACAAAATCTACCAGAATAATAGTGAATATGAATGAAAATAACTATGACATTAATTTTTGAGAGATATATTGAAGATTCCCCCTTTTTTGCTAAATATTGAAATTAATTTGTACTAAAAATGAAATATCAGCATTGCAGTTTTTAACTGGTGATCGGATCAGAAACCCTTGGGGTACTGTTTTAAACTAGGTCCCTGGGCTCCATTTGTGTCGTGATTAGTGCTGTGACTGATGGGATGCATGCCTTCTTGCTGAGCTCTGCTGGCCAGAGAATCAGCAGGGAAGCCATATTCTGTACCTGGAGAATCAGTGTTTCTTCAGAACATGCCCTACAATGGCCACATCTGTCTGGTTGCTAGAATAGATGAGCACATTGATATAAGCAAGTAATCTGGGTAGCAGGGTTCGATAAGAGTACAAAGATTGATGAGCTTATGGACAAAGAACTGTGGTTACAGAAGCTGCTGGAAGTGCAGGAGGAGGTAAAGCAAGAAAAGTAAAAGAGCCCTGGTCAGGTGGCTCAGTCATCCTGTACACCAAAAGGTGGAGGGTTTGCTTCCTGGCAGGGCACATACCTAGGCTGTGGGTTCAATCTTCAGTTGGAGCACAACCAATCCGTGTGTCTGTCTGTCTGTCTCTCTCTCTCTCTGTCTCTCCCCCTTCCTTTCTCTCTCTTTAGAAAACAAACCAACCAAACATATCCTCAGGTGAAAATTTTTTAAAAAAAGGATAAAAGCAATAGAATTGATTTAATCATTTGAAACAATTTTTGTTTTCTTTTGGTATAGAGTAGTCTCAGAAAAAATCTGAAGAACGTGAAAATGTGAGTATCATTATTCATGGAATTTAGTTTGAAATGAAGTTTTCTTTCAGACTTAGTCTGTCAACCTTATTTATTAACTCAAATATTTGTAGAGTATTGCACATCCTTATTGGAGTGCGGTTTTAAAAGTAGAGAGCATTGGCCTGGCCGTTAAGGCTCAGTTGGTTGAGTATTGCCCCAAGCACTCAAAGGTAGCTGGTTCGATTGCCAGTCGGGACACCTTCCCGGGTTGCTGGTTCAGTCCTTGGTGGGTGCGGGAGGCAGCTGATTGATGTTTCTCTCCCATGAATGTTTCTCTCTCTTCCTTTCCTTTCCTCGTCCTCTTAAATTAATAAAGACATATTTTTTAAAAGTAGAAAGCATGGTTAAAGATCACAAAAAGCTTGAATGTACAAACAATAATTTTAAACGTGCAGAGAAATTGTTGTATGCACATGCTACACTGTAGATGTAGAGGCCTCTGGGGATCTTGCTGGAGTAATTGGTTAAGGGAAGTGGGCTTGGCGAGAGATTGTCAAGAGAAGTGCATTATTCTGCAGACAAATAGGTAGAGTAGAAATGGTGTAATGACTCAGGTAAGAGATAAAAAGATCAAATGCTATCAAATGTTGATTCAAATTATAAAAAAATCTAGTAATAAGCTCTGGAAACAGCCTGAGTGTCCATCAGTAGCTGAGTGGATGAAAAAGCAGTGGTGCATTTATGCAGTGGAATACTACACAGATATAAAAAAGAAGGAACTCTTATCTTTTGCAGCAGCATGGATGGACCTGGAGATTATTATGTGAAGTGAAGCGAAGTTTAAAAAAAGCGTAGTGCATGGCATAAAACCACTCTAAACAAGTTACATTTGATTTCAATTTTATTTGAATTTTACATTCTTCTCCCATTTTTAGAAATTTGGCACCTAAATTTGACTCGCCTGTAAACAAGCACACTGTGGATGAGAGGTAAGGAAGAACTATAAAACAGAATTTTCTTAAGAGATATGTTTGTTTATTCCACAAAAGTTTCATAAGGCACTGTTGTACCTCAGACAGGCTGTATATACTAGTATTTCCACCTGAACAGTTAAATTATTTTGGCACAGTCTGGCCCTCAGCAGATCATTGTATCTTAGAGAAGTAAAGTTTTGACAAATCTAAATGGAATGTGATGATGTAGATCTATGTGATGCTTATGTGGGTTTCTTGGAGATCTATGGAAGTTTTTAATATTGAAAGCAAATATTCCTATAAACCAGTGATTTTTTCCCCCTAAAAAAAGTACTCTTGCCAGAATCAGAATAGTGCCACTTGAATCTGTTTTTCATTTTCCAGTTTTCACTTTTAAAAAGGGTATCTCTTGTAGTAGATCATATGTTTGGGTTTAAATAAAAGAGGCCTATTTGCCACAAAAGAACATTGACAGTAAATTTAAAAATAACAATAAAGAGCCCTATCTCGTTTGGTTCAGTGGATAGAACATCAGCCTGCAGACCGAAGAGTCCCCAGTTTAATTCTGGTCAAGGGTACATACCTCAGTTGCAGGCTCCTTCCCAGCCCTGGACCTAGTCAGGGCGCATGCAGGAGGCAATCAGTCAGTGTGTTTCTCCCACATAATATTTCTCTCTGTCTTTCCCTCTCTCTTCCACTCTCTAAAAGTAAATGAAAAAATATCCTCCGGTGAGGATTAAAAATAATTTAAAATTTTTAAAAAGTAAATTCAATAGTAAAACAAACAAACAAACAAAACCAATGAAGAATCCACATCTAACAAATAACTGCCTCATATATAGCTGACACTGTGCTGGGCACTGGCGTTGGGTCTATAGTAGGAACAAATAGAACAGGTCTTGCCCTCATAGAGTTTTGTGGGGTTGAAAATTACCTGAAAAAGTCTGTAATCACAAACTATGGTCAGAGGCCTGCAGGAGGAGGCAACACAGGGAGGTGGAGGCGCACAGGCTCTGTGGGAAGATGGAGATGGGACAGGTGACGTGAGGGTTCAAGGAGCAGAGAGTAGGTTGTGTGTTTGGAATGCAGTGAGGATGGGCACTGTGCCAGGGGACAAGCTGGAGAGGGAGGCAGAGGCCCATCACAGGGCCCCATGGAGGCCAGTTAAGGACTTTCTCTTTTTTTTGCTGAATGCAAAGCTAGGCTCTTGGCTGTTAGGCAATAGAGAGACATGATCGCACTGGTTGCCATGTGGGTTATGATTGAAGGAGGAGGAGAGAAAGTGGAGAGTCTGGTAGGCAAGGTCCTGCAGAAGCTTTGACAGGAGCGAAGATGTCAGATGGGAAAAGGGGGCCGATACCAGCGATACGTTTTAGAAGTAGAATTGGCAGGTCCTCATGATAGAATTAGGGGTCTACAAGCCTAGGCTGGCCCTGAGCACCTGCTCATTTCTCTAATAATAGCTTGATGGTAGCTGTGGAACACAATATGGTGCTTTTTTCTAAAGTTTTGTGCTTGCGAGAAGATTGTTTCTCATGGCTGTTGTACAGCCAGGAGTTGCCTGTGACTCCCAGGGATGATCTGTTGTGTTGAGAGGAGGGGGAGGAACGATCCTTTGTGACTCAAGAGTTTCTGTGTGAAGCGGGCCCTTCTTATTCAGAAGTGGGGAGACAAGTTTGTTATAGAGTCCATTTCATCAGTGACCTTAAGGGAAAGTGGAAGGGGTGGGGGCCAGCTGGCGTTGGATCTTAGAATAACAGTAGCGTTTATCCTTTAAGGTTTATCAAGGATTTTGAAGAAATAAAGCAAATTGACTCTGGTGCATATGGCAGTGTTTTCAAAGCAAAACACAGAATTGATGGGACGACTTACGCTATTAAACGGGTTAAATACAATAATGAGTAAGTAGTAGATGTTTTGTTTCATTTTTTTAAATAAGAAGATTTGTTGAATTGTACTATTCTTTTTTATGTATCTGTCTTCTTCATGAGTATATTATTTACTTTTTCCCCATCCTCCTTAAAACTGTCACTCTAGCCTGGCCAGCATGGCTCAGTTGCAAGTTGACCTATGAACCAGGAGGTCATGGTTTGATTTCTGGTCAGGGCACATGCCCAGGTTGTGGGCTAGATCCCCACTAGGGGGTGTGCAAGAGGCAGCCAGTCATTGATGTTTCTATCTCTCTTTCCCTCTCCTTTCCTCTCTGAAATCAAACACAGTTAAAATATACTTGGAGAAATATATATATTTTATTTTTATTTTTGGGTTTTTAATGACCGAAACAAAATATATCTAAAACCGCAGCTTTTGGAAGAACCGTTTTTTTCTTGCCGGTCTTGTATCTCTCTTCAAACTTGACTTTGGCCTCCCGTCAGGCCTTGCGTTTCAGAGCAGGGTCTCTGAAAACGTCCTTGTTGACAACAGTTTTGTCCAAGGGGATATCCACAGAGTACCTTGTGGTTATAAACTTTCACAAAAGATAACCACATTGTGGTTATAAACTTTCACAAAAGACTTGATCGTTGACCTCTTGGCAATTTTCTTCTTGCCTGTCGCAGCTGTCACTTTTCAGGGTTAGCGGTCAATTCCATCCACCAGAGCATGGCTGTATGAGCAGTCCGAGGTACCATCATCAATGTTCTTCATGATGATGGCTTTGCGTCCGGAGTAGCGTCCGGCCAGGACCAGCACCACCTACCTTCCTGGGTTTCATAAACTTAACCATTTCGAACGCAGCCACTTGGGGCTAGAGCAGAAAGGAAAGAACTGCCCCAAAATATATATATTTTAAAAATGTTATTCTATTTTCAGGAGTGTAGTTTACTCACAGCACTAGGTGTTAGACCAGTGGTGTCAGACCAGACCTGGGTTTAGCAACCTCGGTACTTGAGTTCTGGCCAAGAAAGAATTCAAAGCCAAGACTCCAAAGCTGAGAGAAGATCACAGGTGGAAGAAGTAATTCGTAGAAGAAATGGGATTAGAAAACAAGTGATAGAGGCAAAGGAAGGGTCCTTGAAGTTTGGGAATTAGGAAGGTAATGGTAACCACTGGGGGGTTGGGGATGGGGAGGGAGAAGGGAAAAATGTAGATCAGCTCCTGGGAGGGAGAGTTCACTGAGTCCTCAGTCCTAAAGGTTTTAAGGGTGGAGATTTTAGGGGAGGTCCCAGGGGAAGATCTTAATAGAATATTCAGTAGTTTTCTAGGTGTGTCCTTTCAAGGTCAGGGTCTCTACTGATTGATTGGTTAGTGCCAATGTAGCTGGTCCTGAGGTCAACCATGAGATCACTTATTTGGTTTTTCTGCTTTTCTGGGCCTGCAGCTGAAATACAACTGAGGCTGAGATGTTATCTCTAGAGAGGAAAGGTTAGGGATTCCAAACTGCATGACCAGCAATATGCTAGGAGGAGGAAAAGTCACTCTGGGGGCGAGGTGTCACCCTACAATTGCCCTTTTCTACGCACCCAAGGCTTTGCCCTCCAGTGACCTTTTGTACCTGGCCCATAGTCCTTGCTCTGCCAAGGTCTGTCTAACTGCCTACCATAATTCTTTTAAGGCTCTCTTGATGAAAACGCAAGTTATAGAGTCATTTAGCTCAAGGTGACCTTTGAGATTTTCTAGTTTCATCTCCAGACTTGTTTTCTGGCAGTTGTTACTCCGTCTAAGTTGGCCAGACTGATCCTCTAAAGACTAGAGAAGGAGGTGGAAAAGGGATATGGAGAGTGGCCTGAGCAAAGGAGAAGCAGGCAAAGAGTCCTAGGTGCTCTTTATCCCAGTCAAACCTACTTCCTGTCCAAGGACAATACCTTGCTTGCCATCGGAAACACCTTTATGCCTTCTTGGCATCAAAACAGGCTTTTTCCTTCTTCACTGTTTTGCTTAACAAGAATGAAATGTTGTTCCTTCCATTCAGGAGCAATTTTTTAGTGGAAATACTTAATGAAGATCATGGTGCAATATTAGAGGACATTAGTAGTGGCTTCATAAATTGGTAGAACACAGTTAAAATATACTTGGAAATAAGAACCCAGATCCATAATAATGTTTATACACTTTGACTTAGGGATTTTCTGTCTGGGAACCTATTCTAAGGATATTGCCCAAATTAAGGGAGAAATAACTATGTAAGAGGATATAAAAATACAGTGTTGTTTAAAATAGTGAAGAATTAGAAAAAACAAAATATCTAACAATAAAGGAATGATTCAGGATGTTTTGTTTCCTCTCCCCTGATCAGTGGCTATTTTACAGTCATTAAAAATGAGGGTTATATGCTGAAAATATTTACACATGAAATCATACAATACTGAAAGTAACTTCAGAATAATACAGGGGAAGATGAGGAAGTGGGTAAGAGGACCTATGAAATTAACAACTGTTTCATCTGGGTGGTGGTTAGGTAGGGTTTCTTTATATTATTTGCTCTTTTTTTTAAATATACTTTTGAAATATTACATTAAAAAGTTTATGTGCCCTAGCCAGCTTGGCTCAGTGTATGGAATGTCAACCCTTGGACTGAAGGGTCCTGGGTTCAATTCTAGTCAAGGGCACATACCTTGGTTGCAGGCTCAATCCTTGGTCCTGGTTGGGGCCGTGTGGGAGGCAATCAGTTGATGTGTCTCTCTCACATCAATGTTTCTCTCTTTGTCTCTCACCATCCCTTCCACTCCATCTAAAAATCAGTAGAAAAATATCTTCAGGTGAAGATTAACTAAAACTAAAAATTAAAAAGTTTATACATGCTAGATATGCAGACTGTAAAACAATAAGGAAAATTGTAAAGATAACATAAAAATAGAATAAATATTATCTATAAATAGTAGCCCTGAGCACGAATCCATGTGCCAGTAGCTCGATAGTAGCTTGCTACCGCCCTCCAGTAGCTCTCTGCCCACTGCCCTGCCCTCCTGTAGCTTCCCCTGTTCCCCCTCCCACCCACCCTCCTGATAGCTTGCTGCCCTGCCCCCTCCTTTAGCTTTCTGCTGCCCATTTGTAGCTCACTGCCCCACCCTCCTACTGATCCAGGATCTGGTCATTACACTGTTGGTTGTTATACTTAATGGCATAATGGCCATTTGCATATTACATCTTTATTATACAGGATAATAAAAGCAAATATGCTAACTAGACCAGACGTCCTTCCAGACGTCCTTCTGGACAATATTCTGGTTGAAGCTGGGACTGCAGCCATGGGATCGAAGCAGCTGCTGCGGCTGTGAAGGCCTACTCTTGCACAGATTTTGTGCGTCAGGCCTCTAGTACACTTTAATTACAAATATATAAAAATATAAAGACATATGATAAGAAATAACTCTAAGTAATAACTGATTGTGCTAGAATTGTCAATAATGAGTAACTTCTCTTTATTTTTACAACTTGTATGTCATATAAATAATTTTTCAAAATAAAGACTGAAATTGCACAATGTCTGCTTATCCGTTCTCATAATTGAGATTTCAGATTTGTTTATTCCATTGAGCATAGAATCGTCTCCACTCCTGACTGCACATCCCTGTAAAGCTCCCACATGTACAGCAAAGTCTCCATTTCGCTGTCTGGATCTTCTCCTTTGTGTTTCTTTGCCACACACTGGAAATCCCGAATTAGGCCCTTCTTCCTGCCTGGGTTACCTACCCATGCTGCTCAAATGGGGTTTGTTTCTGAAACTCAAAGTGACTTTAGCACAAGTCTAAATAAGACGTAATGTGTGAATTAGCTACCATAATTATATCATTGGCATTTCCAAGACTACAGACAGTCCTCGGCTTACGTCGGACTCGATGTATGTCGTTTCGTGGTTATGTCGCCATCTCCCATTTATTTATAAAAAAAAAAGTTCTGTCATTTTGGCATATGTACATATGTCTTTAAGTTTTTTATTATTTATTTACCACAAGTAAAGGTCAGGAATTACCTTTCTTTTAAATTTGTTTTACGGTTTCACTTCATCACTGCTATGTGTGTGCTCCATGTGAGTGACATAGGTGCTTATGTAGGTGGGTTCCGACTTACAGGGAAATCGCGTTAGATCGCGCCTTAGGAGCAGATCTCTGATGTAACCCGAGGACCTACTGAACCGCCACTGACTTTTAAGTTGTCTGATGTTTGCACTTTTCCTTCTGTGTTGAGAGTGAAAACAGCTATGCTTTTTCTGTATGTTCACTTTTTCCTTTTCAGGGCTCCTGGCCTTCATTCTAAAACTCTGGGTATGGGGACCATGGCAACTGTTCAGATAAAGGAGGTGTTTTGTTACTGTTATCAGGGATGTATACTGACCCCTTCTATTCCTTGTTTCTTTTAACTAGGAAGGTACAGCGTGAAGTAAAAGTTTTGGCAACCCTTAGTCATCCAAATATTGTTCGCTACTATAATTGTTGGGATGGAGATGATTACAACACAAGGTAACTAAAAAAGGAATTCTCATAGATGTAATAAGATGGAGGAAACTGTCACTGGCTGTATGTGGGCTATTAATACATTTAATAATCACAACGAGGATGAGAAAGGATCAGCAGACACTATTTGAGACACTGTTAAATCTCCATTCTGCAGGTCAGGACACAAAGCATAAGCTTTACTTCCTCCTCTCCTTGCTCTCAACTTGTTTTCGAGCCATTTTTTCAGTCCTCAGCTGTTTTCAGAATCTCAGGTTTAGCTTTCCTGACTTTGTTGTTTCATAGATAGACTTGCATACATGCCCGACTTCAGTCGAGGCTGGAGAGACGGTCTTGAGGAGGAAGTTGGAACATGTGGATGCTGCAACTGGAGCGTCCCTCCTCAGCTGCCAGCACTTTCCTTTCCCTCTCTCAGGCCCCCCAGATGCAATCAAGGGCTCTCCCTAAAATGCCACAACACCACTCATGGTGGGGTGGAGAGCAGTGAAAATAATTTTAAGACCATGAGCTTAAGGTGATGGGGTACCTCACCTTGCATACTCATGTTTTGTCTCAAGTAATCCACTGCCAAAAGGGCTGGAGGATTGAAAAGAGGTGGCATCCCTCTTAAAAAAAAAAAAAAAAGTTCTTTATTGATTTCGGAGAGGAAGGGAGAATGAGATAGAAACATCAATGATGAGAATCACTGATTGGCTGCCTCCTGCACTCCCCCCGCCTACTGGGGATTTAGCCCCCTGCATGCCCCCCACTGGGGATCTAGCCCACAACCCAGGCATGTGCCTTTGGCTGGAATCGAACCTGGGACTCCTCAGCCCACAGGCTAATGCTCTACCCACTGAGCCAAGCCGGCTGGGGCTGGCATCCCTCTCTGGAAGTCACCTAGTGTTTCTTGTGGATGGTCCTCTCGCTGCAATCCTGAGGCCATTGTGGGCTTGTTCATTCATTATCTCCTGCCACCAGCCCAGTCAGTGTACTGAGAAATTTATCACCAGTTTCAGGAGTTCTTGACTGGCAGCACTTGGGACTTCAGCTTTTAGCAAATTCTTGTCTACCTCTTTCTATTTTCTAGCCAACATACGTTCAAAGAATATAAGTTAATATTGAGGCCCACGTATTTCTGCAAAAGAAAACATGGTCAGCAAAATCAGTTATATCTCCCAGTTATATCTCCTAGCAGGTTGTCGGAACTTCTTTCAGAGTACCTATCCTTGTGCTGTTGTTTTAGGCTTGTTTTTCCTTTACCTCTCTCCTATTCAGCTGTCATCCCCATGGCAGTAAGGATAGTGCCTACCTCATTTCCTCATCTCTAGGTGCCTATTCACAAAATGATGCGCATTATATTGAGGGTGAATTACAATATTTAAAAATTACCTTATGTAATGAGATTTTGTTTTCTGCAATTCCATTAATGTTCCCTTTCCTATCTGTTAGAAAGGTGATCAAGGACCTTCAGCATTAAAGGATGGACAGGCTTATACTTTATTAAATTAATTAAACAATGCTCTGTACATCTGGGAACTTAGGTTTAAATAAAAAAAATGGTTTATTATATTGTGATTCAAATTTATTTAACTGTATTTCTGTTTTGAGACATGTTTTGTGATCAGTTAGCTGGAGCGTCGTCCCATACACCAAAAGATTGCTGGTTCGATTTCAAGTCAGGGCACATACCCAGGTTATGGGTTCAATCCTTGGTGCATATGGTCAATGTTTCCCTCTCATGTTGATGTTTCTTTCTCTCTCTCTTCCTTCTCTCTCTGATATCAATAAGAATATATCCTCGGGTGAGGATAAAAAAGAAGAGAAGCTGTAATTTTGAGAAAGAAATGTGTTTTCTATAATTATTTTCATTGTTACTTCTCTTGGAATTTCATACCCAGGTCATTGACGAAGTGCCTTTTCATCCAAATGGAATTCTGCGATAAAGGGACATTGGAAGACTGGATTGAGAGCAGAAGAGGGAAGAGTCCAAACAAACATTTGTCTTTGGAATTATTTAAGCAAATAGTAACAGGAGTGGATTATATACATTCAAAAGCATTAATTCATAGAGACCTTAAGGTACGTGGGAAATTGAGCGATGTGGTTTAATAATTGAAAAACCCATCTCCTCACATTTTAGAACTGGTTGAGAGTCATGAAGAAATATCTCTGATCCTCTAAAGTGCGAGTGCCTCTAGAACTTGTCACACATTTCACTCCCCAGATCCGCTCAGAGGATCTCTAGGGCGAGTGAGCTGGTCAGGACCCCTAGCCCTACGGCAAGACGCCCTCTCCCTTCTGGTGCTGCCAGGCCGATAGTCACTCACGTTGCCAACACTCGCAGCTTTAACAGGCTGACATCGTGTGCACATGATGATGCGGCTGGAAGGGATCCTAAGGGCACCTGCTTCGATACCCATAGAATTCTGGTCTCATATTTGCAGCATTTGCACAAAGTGGACGTCCAGTTCTTTCTTGAATACTTCCTGGAATAGGGAACTCTTGGACTCGCATTCTTTGAACCCCACTACTAGTATATTGGGTTACACTATCAGTATATTTAGGTTAAAGCAAACCTTTTGGTCGTTGCCACCCTCCCTCTGGCCCTGGGTTTATTCGTGGGGGATGCGGGGAGTCCATCTCCCACTTAGCAGCTCTTCAGATGTTCGAAGGCAGCTCTGCTCCAAGCCTTCTTCGCTGACAGAGAAGTCCCAGCTTCCTCAGCTGGCACTGTAAAGACGTGTGATGTTAAATTTTCTATTTTGGAATACCTGTGTAAGTTTAAATGCCTTACACAAGGGCGGGCACAAGTAGGTGTACAGTCGTGAGTACACAAAACAGTGTTTATTCTTGTACTGTTTATCTATTAATTATTGTATTATTTTCCACGTGAACAACTGTAACCCTACTTTTGCCCACCCCTGTAAGTACATCTAAAAAATAGCTGTTGCTAAATATGATTTGGGCCCTGACCGGTTTGGCTCAGCGGATAGAGCGCCAGCCTGCGGACTCAAGGGTCCCAGGTTCAATTCCGGTCAAGGGCATGTACCTTGGTTGCAGGCACATCCCCAGTAGGGGGTGTGCAGGAGGCAGCTGATCAATGTTTCTAACTCTCTGTCCCTCTTCCTTCCTCTCTGTAAAAAATCAATAAAATATATATATTTTAAAAAAATAAATATGATTTGGATATGTGATATGTCAGAGTGGTACTTATGAATTATATATTGTTTTTCCTTTCACTGCAGCCAAGTAACATATTTTTAGTTGATACAAAACAAATAAAGATTGGAGACTTCGGACTTGTAACATTCCAGAAACAGGCTGAACAGCGGACGGAAGACCGGGGAACTCCCCTCTACATGAGCCCAGAACAGGTGTGGCCCCTTTCCCTTCTGTCTCTGTGTTCTTTTTATGTCTTTCATTTTAAAGAAATTATAAAAAGAATAGATACCACGGATAAAATTAAAACAGTGCAGAAGTGTGTAGGATAAGAATGGGAAATTCCCCCGGGCCTTCCTCTTTATCGTTACTTTGCTAACAACAGTTTGTTGTCTATCCTTTCATTTTTTAAAAAATCTATTATTATTTTTTAATCCTCACCTGAGGTTATTTTCCCATTTTTTATTTTCTTTTATTTTTTACCACCGTTGATTTTTAGAGAGAGTGGGAGAGGGGAAGATAGAAATATTAATGTGAGAGAAACACATTGATTGGTTGCCTCCTGCCTGAGCCGACCAGGGCTTGGGCCTGGAAGGATCCTACAACCCAGGTGCGTGCCCTTGCCCGGAGTCAAACCCGGAACTCTTTGGTCTGCAGGCAGATGCTCTCAGTTTGTTGTCTATCCTTTTAGATCATTTTCTGTGAGTTATAAAAACATACAAACACAAATGTATATTTACACAGACTTTTTTTACATGAAAATATACATACCTACACTTTTACTGGAATACTACAGTGTTCTCTTGTGTTGATTTTTTTCACTCAGTAATGTATCATAATTTTTCCATCTGACATAAAAATGTCATTTAAGTTTTTTGTGGAGTATGAAAGTAGAAGATAATTAAGAAGCTAATGGCTCCCTTTTAACTCCCAGTTTATTGACTGTAGAGGCCTGGTGCATGAATTTGGGGCCAATCGGGGATGGGCTGGTGGGGGCGGAGGGGAGGGAATGCAGGAGGATGGGATGTGATTTGGGGTGGGTCAGTGGGGGGCATCAGGAGAGGTTCTTGGGGGCTGATTGGGGCCCCAGTCGGGCTGGTTTGCTGCCACAGCGCACATCATAGCAACCATTCCATTCTGGTCATTCTGTCCTTCCAGTAGTTTGGCTTTTATAGATATAAATCTCCTGCATCCTACAGCCACCCTCAGAATATTTTTTTTTAATTACTCGTTATTGTGCTTTTGGTTTTCTTAGTAATTTTTTAATTTAAAAAAGATTTTATTGAGGACTAATTTACATAGCATAAAATGCACAGATCTTTTTTAATTTAATTTTTTATTATTGCTTAAAATATTACAAAGAATAGTACATATGTCTCCCCCCCCCCCTTGACCTTCCCCCTGCCTCCTCTACCCCCCAGTGTCTTGTGTCCATTGGTTATGCTTGTATGGATGCATAAAAGTCCTTTGGTTGATCCCTTTCCCCTCGCCCCCAACCCTTCCCAGCAGATCTTTTTAAATTATTATTATTGATTACAGAGAGGGAAAGGGGGAGAGAGATAGAAACATCCATGATGAGAGAGAATCATTGACTGGCTGCCTCCTGCACACCCCCTACTGGCATGTGCCCTTGACCAGAATCAAACCTCGGACCCTTCAGTCCGCAGACCTATGCTCTGTCCACTGAGCCAAACCGAGTAGGGCAAAATGCACAGATCTTAAATATACATTTTTTTTTTTAGTTTTGACAAAAGCGTATACCTTGAAGCCCACAAGCTTACGAAGGAGTAGAATATTCTCCTTACCCAAGAAAACTCCCTCACTCTCTTCACCAGTCAGTCCTCCTCGCCGTCCAGAGGCAGCCGGTGCTCTGATTTTTATCACCATTGATCAGTTCTCCCTGTTCTTAAGCTTCATATGAATGGGCTCATACAGTATGTATTCTTTTGCATTTGATTGTTTCACCCAAAGTGATGTCTATTGGGGAACCTCTAATTGTTGCTGTACTAGCAATACTATCCCCTAATTATTCTCAACCTTCTGGCCCTTTAAATACATTTCCTCATGTTGTGACCCAACCGTAACATTATTTTTGTTGGTACTGCATAACTGTTAATGTTGCTATTGTTATGAATCATAATGTAAATATCTGATACACAGGATGGTCTTAGGCGACCCCTGTGAAAGGGTTGTTCGACCGCCAAAGGGGTCGCGACCCACAGGTTGAGAACCGCTGTGCTAATGTGAATACAGGCGTGCCTCAGAGATAGTGCAGGTTCAGTTCCCATCACTGCGATAAAGTATCGCAATAAAGCAAGTCACATGAAGTTTTTGGTTTCCCAGTGCCTATCAAAGTTGTTTACACTACCTTGTGGCTTGTCCAGTGTGTAATAGCATTATGTCTAAACAACAACAACGTATCACCTTAATTAAAGAATACTTTGTTGCTATAATTGCTAACCATCATCTGAGCCCTCAGTGAACTGTACTCTTTTTGCTGGTGGAGGTCTTGCCTCATGTTGATGGCTGCTGACTGATCAGTGTGGTGGTTGCTGAAGTCTGAAGTGGCTGTGACAAATTCTTAAAATAAGCCAACAGTGAAGTTCGCCACATTAACTTTTCCTCTTACGAATGACTTCTCTGTAGCATGTGATGCTGTTTGATGGCATTTTACTCAGAGTAGAACAACTTTCAAAATTGGAGTCACTTCTCTCAAATTCTGCCACTGCTTTACTCAGTAAGTTCATGTAATGTTCTAGTACTTGGTGAGGCAATAATAGGGAAGAGAAAATAAATCAGAAGACAGCATTTTGCAAATGAATTTGAATTTATTAGCCTTTTGGGAAAACAATATCATTTGCCATCCCACATCACAATAAAGTGTTTCTGAATGGATTTCTGATCTAGTTTTTTAAAATACTATAAAGTGAAATACAGTAAAATAAGGTATGTCTGTATACCATAACTTGTTTATCCATTCTCCTGTTGATAGACATTTGGATTGCTTCCAGTTATAGAATATTATGCATAAATCGTCTATGAACATTTGCATGCAAGTTGCTTGCTAGGAACTATTTTAACTGTTTCAACTGCCCCATCTTATTTAATCCCACAATCAAACTCTGTGGAAACTATTGTTACTCCATTTTCTGGTGGAGATTGTTCCATGTTGATGGTTAATTTACACAGGTAACTTCAGCTACTTAGTGACAAAGATTAGAACTTGGACAGTCAGACTCCACAGATCTTGCTAACAAAAAAGTACTGTTATGTAATACTAGGGGCCCGGTGCACGAAATTCATGCAAGGGGCTTGACCCTCGCAGCCCTGGCTGCCTCGTGGCCCTGCTCCCTGCCTACTCGTTGTTCTGGAAGGTCATCCCAGAAGGTTGTTTTGCAGTCCGGTCTAATTAGCATATTAGCTCTTTATTATACAGGATTTTTTAGTCAAATTAATTTCTTTTGGTTTTAGAAGGCACAGATGTTTCTACCAGGTGAATAACAAATGTAAATTATTTTGATCTCTTTAGATTGCTTCAGTAGAATATGGAAATGAAGTGGACATCTTTGCCTTAGGGCTAATTCTCTCAGAGCTTCTTTATATACCTCTCACTCGTCAGGAAACAGTTAAGGTAAATAATCTTACTGAAATTATTTATTTATTTGATATGTTTTTATTGATTTTTAGAGAGAGAGAAAGGGAGAGATAGAAACATCAATGTGAAAGGAACATTGATCAACTGCCTCCTGCACACCCCCTTACTAGGGATCAAGCCCGAAACCCAGGCATGTGTCCTGACCTAGAATCGAACTGATGGCCTCTTGGAGCATGGGTGGACGCTCAATCCACTGAGCCACACCAGCTGGGCTCACAGAAAGATTTTAGTAACAAAAATTATTGGCTATTGCCCTGGCAGGTGTTCCTCAGTGTTTAGAGCATTAGCCTGTGCACCAGAGGGTTGTGGGTTCAATTCCAGGCAAAGGCATGTACCTATGTTGCAGGTTTAATCCCTAGCCCTGGTCAGGGCGCATACAGGAGGCAACCAATTGATATCTCTGTCTCCTCTGTCTCTCTTCCCCTCCCTTCTTCCTCCTTCCCTCCCTCCCTCCCTTCCTCCATCCATTTCACTATCTCTGAAAAGCAATGAAAAAAATACCCTGGGGTGAGGATTAAAAAAAAAATTATTGGCCATCATCTTCAAAGTGCTGCTGTAGAGAGTTTATTGCCTCATGTAATGATGGGCCTGAACATATTAGTGTTGGCTGAAAATGAAATATGGCTTTTCTCTCCTTCATGTTTGGGCAACCAAAACTTTTTGTTAGACATTCTGGTCAAGAGGGTGGAGTAGGTAGACGTTGGGTTCACCTCTTCCCACCACTACATCAAAATTACAACTGAATTACAGAACAACCACCCCTGAGGACTAGTGTAACAGAACTTCTCTAACTAAAGATATAAAGGAAAAGCTGTGTTGAGACTGACTATTGACTGTCATGTGTAATTGAAAAATTAAAAAAAAACAAAAACCGTTTTTTAAAAAAAACCAAAAAACCCTTTTTTGTTAAAGACTAAAAACTTTGTTGTTTTTTGTTTGCTTTTTAAGGTGTATGCATCTCATTATACCATAGCTCTTTATTCCTATTTGAATCAGTCAATAAAATTTTGAATACCTGCTTGGCATAAGACACTGCTATGTGCTATCCTATCGAATAAAAGAGTAATATGCAAATTGACCATCACAAGATGGCTGCCTCCATGTGGTCAGAGATGGTCACCACAAGATGGCCAGCAAGGGAGAGCAGCTGGGAGGGACCCAGGCCTGCAAGGGAGGGCATTTGGGGGGTACCCAGGCCTGTAGGGGAGGACAGTTGGGGGGGACCAGGCTGGCAGAGGAGGGCAGTTGGGGGGGACCCAGGCCTGCAGGGAGGACAGTTGAGGGGGACCAGGATGGCAGAAGAGGGCAGTTGGGGAGGACCAGGATGGCAGAGGAGGACAGTTGGGGGGGACCCAGGCCTGCAGAGAGGACAGTTGAGGGGGACCAGGATGGCAGAGGAGGGCAGTTGGGGAGGACCTAGGCCTGCAGGGGAGGACAGTTGGGGGGACCCAGGCCTGCAGGGGAGGGCAGTTAGGGGCAATCAGGCCAGCACAAGAGCAGTTAGGCATTGATCAGGCTGGCAGGGGCGTGGTTAGGGGCAATTGGCAGGCAAGAGGTTGGGAGCCAGCAGTCCTGGATTGTGAAAGGGATATCCGACTGCCCGTTTAGGATCAGGCCTAAACGGGCAGTCGGACATCCCTTAAGGGGTCCCAGATTGGAAAGGGTGCAGTTTAGTCTGAGGGACACCACCACCACCCCACCCCCCTCCCCCACACACCACCAGCCACTCCGTGCATGAATTTCGTGCACTGGGCCTCTAGTGAGGATTATAAAAATGAATAAGCCTTGTTCTTGGGAAGCTACTGTGAGAGAGGGCTGTGAATGTTTTGAGAGAAGGCATGGAGTCTTTGGGAAACAGCTAGAAGGGGATCGTTCCAGCTGTCGGGATTGAGATTTATGGAGGCATTGAAGCTGGGCTCTGAAGGATTGGTTTGGCTTCTAATAGTACAGAATAGAAAGGAGGTGATTCCAGCATGGAGAATGTGCAGGGTGTGTGGGGGTGATTAGGCAGAGTCTGATATTTTTATTGGAGTAGGTAAGTTACAAGGAAGTGGTGGTTGATGGGGTTGGAAAGACATGTTGGGGCTACATTAAGGCAAGAATGTGGACTTTGTGCCCTGACCGGTTTGGCTCAGTGGATAGAGCGTCAGCCTGCAGACTCAAGGGTCCCAGGTTCGAATCCAGTCAAGGGCATGTACCTTGGTTGCGCGCTCACCCCCTGTGCTGGAGGCAGCTGATCGATGTTTCTCTCTCATTGATGTTTCTAACTCTCTATCCCTCTCCCTTACTCTCTGTATAAAAAAAAAAAAAAAAAAAAAAAAAGAATGTGGACTTCGTTGTGAAGGCAGTGGGGAGCCACTACATGCACTGGGTGATTGGATATCCTAGGGTGTAGCGCAGGAAAAGGGACACACCTGGAGTCAACAGCCTTCTCCTCAGTAAAACGGCAATGAAACAAGTACCTGTCGCACAGTGTTCCAAAAGGATGAAGGGAGATAAGGCAAATGATGCTCTTAACACTGCAACATGTGATATCAAAGATGGCTATTCGATGAGGCTGGTGGGGTGGGGAGTCCTGCTTGCTTCTTGGCTGAAGAGACTTTCCAAAGATCTGGAAATGTCTCAGATTTAGGGCATCTCCAGGCTTCATGCTTCCTAAGTTTGTTTTTTCTACCAATTGAGAAATTTCCTAATGAATATATATATATATGTATGTCTTATTTTCAGATTTTCCAAGATCTAAGGAAGGGCGATGTTGCAGATATATTTGAGGACAAAGAAGTAAGTGCTTGAAAATAATCAGAATTTTATTTTTTTCAATGTTTTATTTTTTTCATAATGAGTCTTTCTATCACTATAGAAAATTCTCCTGAAGAAACTAGTTGCGACGGACCCCAAGATGCGACCTAAAACATCTGAAATACTGAAGACTTTGAAGGAGTGGAATAATGTTCCAGAGAAAAATATGCGAAAAACCTATTAGTGCCTTCCTTAAAAAGTAGCCTGCTTCTGACGTTCGATCTTCCTGTAATTGTCTAAAATCTGCTAGGGACTATTGATGATATTTACCTATCATTTTCATTGTTCCCTTAACTTTTTTTTAAAAAACATTTGCAGAAAGGTTTACACCTTTTTTTAAAAAATTGATTTTTAGAGCCCGGCCGGTGTCACTCAGGGGTTGAGCGTAGACCTGTGAACGCTTGCACGAGTTTTGTGCACCGGGCCTCTAGTAAAAATATATTTTAAAAAGAAGGCAAATGCTGCTCAGCAGAAACCTCCATCTTTCTTAAAAAAATGATTTTTAGAAGGAGCGAGAAAGAAACATTTTTGAGAAAGAGAAATATTGATCAGTTGCCTTCTGCATATGCCCCGACCAGGGGTCAAACCCTCATCCTGGGCATGTACCCTGACTGGGAATCGAACCTGCCACCTTTTGGTGTATGGGACAGTGCTCCAACTAACTGAGCCTTCCTGGCCAGGGCTATACTTTTTAACTTCAAAAACATTTTTGCATTTAACTTTCCCCTAGCTCAGCTCCTTATTATGAAGACTGGGGGGAAAATATCTCTCAATTTTTATATCAATTAATGAATTAATAAATATTTTTAAATGTCTGTTTCTAGCGAAAAAAAAACACACCCTCTTTCCCTATTTTAAGTAGCTAAAAAGCCAGTTGGAGAAAAATTGTAACCATAAAAAGATAAATTATATGCAATCACTTTGGAAAACAATTTATCCTCTAATAAAGATAAATGTTCATATAACAGAAAGCCACAATTCCATTCCTACATACATACCTATAAGAATGTTCATAGAAATCTTGTTTATAAAAGTGAAAGGAATAGAAAACAACACTACTGTCCATCGAGAGAAAAGTGGATACACACATTGTATTATATTCCCATTGGAATGTTCTAGAGCAGTGAAAAGGAACAAAAGACAGCTAAATGTAATAATATGATACACCTCTCAGGAACAATGTAAGCCACAAAGCACGTTACAGAAAATGTATACAGAATGATTTCATTTATATAAAATTCCAGAACAGGCTAAATGATACCATTTGTGTAGAAATATAAACAGATATAAACAATAACAAAGGGAAAGAAATGTTGAGAAATACAAAATTCTGATAATGGTTATCTCTGGGGAGGGATGGGAGTGATGTGACTGGGGAAGTGGATTTCGAAGGTACTGCTAACTTTTTTTCTTAACCTGGATGTTGAGTTCACTAGTGTTTACAATTATTTACCTTAAATACATTTTGTATCTATTCTAACTAACAATTTAAAGCAGCGGTTGGCAACCTGTGGCCCACGGACCACTGGTGGCCTGTGAGGTCCGAAAGGTTGGCGACTGCTCTTTAAAGAGATGGTAACTCTGCTGTAAGGCAACAGTTAAACATAGAAAATAGTTCATCTGCACAGGGCTTACAAGTAATACTCCAACTGGGGATTTGGATGAGGAGAGAGGAGACCAAATGGGCAGTCTGGGCAAGGGGCTTGGCATATTAGATGACATAGAATAATTATGCATTTTCTTTTTAAAATATTTCTATTGATTTCAGTGAGAAAGGGTGAGGGTGAGAGAGAGAGCAACATCAGTGATGAGAAAATCACTGATTGGCTGCCTCCTGCACACCACATAGTGGGGATCGAGCCCGCAACCTGGGCATGTGCCCTGACCAGGAATCCAACGTAACCTCCTGGTTCATGGGTTGGTGCTCAACCACTGAGCCACACCGGCCGGGCAGTACTCATTTTCTTAGGTGTGATAATGATATTGTGGTCATGCAGGAAAATGTTTTATTCTTAGTCAATGTATGAAGGAGTATCTAGGCGTGAAGTGGCATGAAGTTTGCAACTTTCAAATGTTTAGCAAAAATAAATGTGTATATGATGAGAGAGAAAGAAAGCAAATGTTAACAGTGGACCTATTGATAAATCTAGGGTGAGGGTATGGAAGTGTTTTTTGTCATATTCTTTGAACTTTTCTGTAGGTTTGAAGTATTTCTGGGAAGGGAGAAATCTTTTTTTAAAAAAAAACCAATATTATCTGGATATAATGCGTAAGGCTGTACTCAAAAGAAGGCAGCTTTATTTTTACTTTCTCATTTTAACATTTATGTTATCTCTTGGAAGTTTTTATTTGTGAGTATATATTTTCTCAGCCTCAAAATTATAATGAGTAAAATGTATCCTCTTAATCAGAGGAGGAAAGGGGGAAAGTCCAGAGACCTTATTTGCAAATTATAAAGCACACATGGAAATTTTGAAAGATATATCTATATATGACATATATAGATAATACATTCAGCTTTTAAAAAAATTTCTTTTGCTGGAGTGTTTTAAAACAAGTTTAAGGAATTATGTCATCTCACTTGTAAATACTTAAAATGATCTTTATCTCTAAGAGATAAGATCTTTTTAATGTTAACAAAACCGCAATATCATTATCACTCAATGAAATAAATGTTTTTATTTATTAGTATATCATAATTCAGCATGCATTCAGTTTTCCTGTCTGAAAAGTATCTTTCTACAGGTTGTTTCAATCAGAATTCAACACTGCATTTAGTTGATGTCTCTGTTACGCCAACATTTACCCTTGTTTTTAGTTTTTTTCTTCTTGCCATTTATTTGAGGAAGGAACTGGAATATTTATCATAGAATTTACTCCATTCCAGATTTGGCTGATGGTATCCCCCTGGTGCCCACTTAGTTCTAGAAACTTGATTTGATTCTGACTTGAAACTTTCCCCCCAAGAATACCGCAGAGGTGATAGTGTATCCTTTCTGGTTGCAATGTCTGGTTGTTCCACTTCGGGTGATTTTCAGATTGATCGGAGGCTCGTGGTGCTGTCATCCATCACAAGGCTTCCTTTCAATCTTTCACCTGATGGTTTTAGCAACCATTGATGAATGTTGTCTGGACTCATTAATTCATTAGGGGTTACAAAGTAGTGATTTTTGGATTCTATCAAACCTCTTGCATTTATCATCTATGATTCTTCTATAAAGAACTTTCTTTAAGTCTGAATGGGAAAGATGGGATGAATATTTAACATTATTTTGTCAGCCTCCAGAGAAATCCCATGCCCATGAGCAGTCATTCCTCATTTCCCCCCAGAATCATCCTAGGCAATCCTGATCCAGTATCTTCTCTCTGCTAATGGGGATTTCCCCATTCCGGACATTTCATTTAAATGGAATCATAACAATACGTGGCCTTACTTCGTGTAATGTTTTTAAAGGTTATTCAGGTTGTAGCATGGATCAGTTCTCTTTATTGGATACTTCTTTGTATTTACTTGTTAATGGATGGACATTTGGGTTGTTTCCATTTTCCTGCTATTAAGAAGAAGGCTACTCTGAATGTTCCATGTTCAGGTTCTATGTGGACATGTTCTCTTGGGCATGTACCTAAAAGGGGAACTGCTGGGTCATCCTGTAACTCCTTCCTCATTACTTTGAATATCCATGTTCAGAACCCAAATTCAGTGCTACTTCCAGTGTTCTACCACCTCCCTCTCAGAACGAAGCTTCTCCCTAGCACTTCATTGTGTAGTACCTCCGTATTGTGCTCAAAGCTCAGCTATTCCCACGTGGTTGTTCAGCTCATACTGTGAATTGCTGGAAAGCAGGGACAAGCATTCTGCTTTTTGTACAGCCCAACACATCGAGCACACTGCCCTGCATACAGCAGGAACTCTATTACGTGCGTTTGAATGGGTGGAGAGTGTTAATTTTACATGATCAAACTTACAAAATATATCTAATAGTAAATGTCCATTTTAAAATGTTAACCATGAAATGTTTGGCAAATAACACTTAAAGGTCTGTAAAGCAAATCAGTTTGCTATACTGAAATCTACTTATTTTGAATTTCAGAAGCTCCAGTATGTGGGATTTGAAATTAGGAAAATGAAACATTCTAGAAATTGTAGAAAGTACTTTGAAAATAAACAGCATAATATAAACAAAAGTAAATGACATTAAAATGTACTTGATATTTCAAATTTCACATAGATGTTCTAAAGATAATTAAAAAATTATTTTCAATGTTTTGCTTCCCTTGGTCTTCATTACTGTCTAGTTATGAATTCATAAAAGGCCTATAAGTATAAAACATTTTTATTCACATGAAAGCCTTCATCTGGAACCATTGAGATAAGAATGGCAGGATGTCACTCTCCAAGGCAGGCCCTGGGCCTGGAAATGCAGATCACCCTCTGGTGGAGTCATGGGGTTCGCCAAGGTTATTCCCATTCTCAGCAGCATTGTTCATGAACATGCTCAGAATATTCTAGGCCACTGGGCAGGTGGTGGGCTGTCCCCAAGTCACTAAGAGGAGACAAGGAAGCCAGTTCCTGATTCCCATGTGAAACAATCCACACGGCTTTGGGACATGCTGGATGAAATGACAGGAAAGGACTTGACTGTAAGTCCAAGAGAAAGATGTGCTCCTTTTAGTTATTAACAGTTTTATTATTTTTAAATGAAACAATATTCAACAGCATTATTTAACTATCTAAACTACAGCATATTTTTATTTGTATTGTTGACAGTGTTACAGATGTGCCCTGTATTTTGTATATGTACTTACATCCATAAGAATGATTCATGCTTTGTATGAAGAACTGAGGCCCAGAAGTTAACCAGGTTAGTGGTTCTCAAGCTCTGCTGCATCTTAAAATCAAGGGCAGTGATGCCAAGGCCCCAGTGACCAATGACATCAGAATCTCTCGGGGTGGGACCTTCGTATTATTTTTTAAAGCTCCCCAAGTTCAACCTGAGGACAAGTGAACGAGGTCACGTTAGGTCGGAGGCTAAAACAAGTTGTGTAATTCGTTAGCTTGTGCCAGTGTAGCTAGGCTTTTGCTATGTTCTCGTGTACACTGTTTCTAACAAAAGAGAGAAGGGGTTGACCTTTGCTCCTGAAAGGTGAGAGGTATAACTGTACAGGAGAGGTCACAATGCTATCCCAAGAGCAGCAGTGCCCTATATTTAACCTATAGCATTGGTTCTCATCCACAGGTGCTTATGAGACTCATTCTTAGAACTTTAAAATAAATACAAACACCCAGGAACTATCCTAGGTTAGCTAATCAAAATCACTTTTAAAAAAGTTCACGGTTTTGATGCCCAACCTTGGATGGAGCTCTGTAGAGGTGTGCCACAGCAGGTCTTCAGCTGTATTCTGTTAAATTATAGGGAAGCGGATTTCAGCATACGACAGAAAAATAGCTGAAATTGCTTAGACCTACCCAGCAATGGAACGGTCTGTTCTTAGGCAGTGAGCTCTGAGAAGTGTGGGAACAAGCTCTGTGAACCCTCATTCATTCCCTCTCAATAGAGGGGTGTCTTTTTGTTTGTTAATCCTCACCTGAGGATATTTTTCCATGGATTTTTAGAGACAGTGGAAGGGAGGAAACATCGATGTGAGAGAGAACCCTTGACGAGAATTGAATCCAGGACCCTTTATCTTATCTGATGAATGATTTTGGGAGATGGAACTTAGCATGTGAGGCCCAGTCCCTGGTGGATCCTCTCTCCTAGAAAGCTAACTGGTCTCAAAATGCAAAGTTGGGCTGTGTTCCTGCATGGCAGAGGGAGCCTGACTGGAGGCAGGTCAGCTGTGCTCTGTTTCAGCTTCACCGACAATAAGGCTGATACTGTGACATCTGACTTCCACATCCTATTTCTCAACTTGTTCCGGAGTGAAGAGGGGAATCAGAGAGTTACTTGCTGGCGTCCTTAAATCCCATAAGCATCACAGTAGAGCCATAACTTGTAATGGCCCATCTGGTATTCTGAAAAAGCATTCCATTATTTTATTGGAGTCCATGAACTTTTATATTCTAAAGTACAAAGTACTTCTAAAGTACAAAAAAAACCCCAAAACATAAAAATTTGGCATAAAAATTTTTGGGAATTTTAACTGCTTAACTGTCTAGGAAACAACGGCATTTTCCAAGTTTCTGCTTTTTTGAGAATCTTAGTCATGATCTGCAGAAGTTGGTCCTGGGCAATTTGAAGACAGATCTTCTTTATCTGTAATTTACATGAAAATAAAAGACTTGTAAACTATTCTAGAAAATTATTTCAACATAACATGCATTTTGCAGCTTTGTTTGCTCTTGGTTGTTAAACCAGGAAAAGATACTAGTAAAAACAACAATAACCAAAAATTCTTCACTCTCAAGTTCAAAGTCCTTAAATTCAAGTCAATAAAGCCAGCATGGGCAAATGTATTAGAAGGGAAAGCACTTGGCTCTGTAATACACATGACAAGTTTTAAACCATTTCTTTCTAAAATAAAAAAATTTAAAAAAGTAGATTTCAACATGCTGATTTTTATGGTTCAGAGACAAATATTCTATTTATATAATAATGAGTTCTAAAAAGTTAATATATCTTTCAAGTATCTATAACTTAAGAATGATTAAAAATAAAGCATAAAAAATTGTCATCAAGTGAATAAAATTTTTTCTTCTTAAATAAAAGACTGACAAATTCTCTTCTGCACTTGGTTTCCAAAAAGCTAAAAACACCTTTAACAAGGCCTCTATTTCTATACTTACTACTTATTTAAGGCATTGATTCTAAATTACCTTTTGGATAGAATAACAAATTTCCATTATTTATGGGAAATATGACGTTCATCAAAAAATAAAGTTGAAAATCAAGGAGCATTTGCATTCAATATTTTTTAAAAGTTTAAAGCATTTTCTTACCTTCATAGGCTGTTCCACACCAAATACAATACAGATGTTCTTCTCTTAAATAACTTGTCAATATCTGCAATTTGTCCAGTACCTAGATGTAGGATGCAAGCACATTAATGGTTCACATTGACCAGGATCTTGGTTTTCTGGTCTCTTGGATCATGCTGAACTAGCCCAAGGCCACAAATCTTCCGCTACCCTCTACCAGTTAGGAGAGGTGTGAAAGGCAGAATATTTCAGAATGTGTCCCAGTTCACCAGCTACCCTGATTATTTTCACAAGTTTTCCAGAGAGAATACAGACTACTTGTTAACATTTTCAGAAACGGAGTTTGGCTGGCTCTATTAGGATGAGGATTGTTTAAAGACCACTTCTACTTTCAAAGAGTCTACCTTCCCCAGTGGGATGAGGAGAACACTGCCTCCCTGTGCCATTAAAGTTCTCATCAGTGGTCTCCCATTTAAGTGGAACGTAGGTTTTTCAAATTTTGAATGTTTCCTACAAAAGTCCTATGTACATGTAACCATAGAAACGTGCAGTGATTTCTTGAATAATCTCCTCTTCCTTTGAATTGAGTTTTGCTTTGTCTGTTTGTGGGTGGGGAAGAAGGGTACTTATGAGAATCACTTCCACAGGTTTAACAGGAAACAAGGTAAAAATGAAAATCATTTACATTTGCAGCTAATCCATCAACCACACTAGAGCAGAGGTGGGAGGGTAAACTGAAGCTAAAGGGAAAAATTATGAAGTTTTGATCTGGGGCTAACAAGCCTATAAGGCAGTAGTTCTCAACGAGGGGTGATTTCCCCTCAGGACACTTCACAATGTCTGGAGATGTTTTTGGCTGTCACAAAGGGGAAGTGCAACAGGCACCTTACAATACACAGAACAGCAGCCCACAACAAACCACTGCCCGGCTCAGAATGCCAATAGTGCCAGGGCTGAGACGCCCTGCTCAAGGAAATGGTCCCAAAACATACACTTAAATCTTCACTCTCATACTCATCTTCATCCTGTTCATTTTCTTCCTCTTCCTCTTCTTCAGTCTCCTCTTCGAGCCTCAGCCAGTACCAGGCCTCCCTGGGAACCTGTATATTCTGACAATGTAGAATTGTTCCCAATTAAACATAGCTAAACATGAGACATCACCATGTTGTGAACATGAATTCATCCTTTTGATTAAATATTTACTGAGTGCTGCTTCAAGAGTAAAGCACTGCACTGTAAACTCTGGGGATGCAAAACCCAATTTTATATATATATATAGAAATCCTCATCTCAGGACATGCTTATTGAATTTTAGAGGGAGGGGGTAGAAGAGAGAGACAAAGGGGAAAACATCAATGTGAGAGAGAAACATCAATCAGTAGCCTTCCTGCACATACCCTACACACCCAATAGGAATGTGCCCTGACCAGGAATCAAACCTGCCACCTTTTGTGCATGAGATAAACCTCTAACCAACTGAGCTACTCAGCTAGCACCCAATTAGAATATTGTATTGTCTCCAAGTTGCTGTCAGTCTAGTAGGGAAAATAAACTATGGGCATAAATAGCTTAATGGATATAAAATAATACATACAAGGACACATATGTAATATCTTAATCAAAGAAAGAAAATACATCAAAGCTAGAAAATCTTAAGAGTCAAAGCATACATTCAAAATGAAGTGCTAGGGAAATATATAAAATGAGATTGCTCCTAGCAATATATTTAAAGATAATAGAAAATTTTACATTTTGAAACTTTAAAAATTATATTTTTAAAACTGATTTTGAGAGAGAGATCAATAAAAATTATATCTATATTTTTTGTCAGATAAGCAAAAACTGTATTTTTTGGTGTGTCACAGAATTTCAGTAAATTAGTTTATCAGATGAAAAAGGTTGAAAATTGCTGCTTTACTCCATAGAAGACGAGGTACACCAGGATTGGAACGTTCTGTTTGGTTTGTTGTTTTTAAATATAAATTCACGGCAAATCACACTGGGTACAAAAGCACTTCACTACCCAACTGAAAGCAGGTAAAAGGCTTGCCTTCTGAGTGTCCAGTTGTTGGCAGGCTCGCTGGCTTCTTCTAAGATCTCCTTCCAGCTTCATTTCATCTTGCTTACTTTTAAGCCGCATTCTAATTAAAGAAGAAAATAGCGCATTAGAGGTCTGTACTTGCTTTATCCATTTTCTATGCCAAGTACTAAAAAACTGCCTGTTCAGTGGGCTCAGTGGCTGAGTGTCAACCTATGAACCAGGAGGTCACAGTTCGATCCCAGTCACACATGCCTAGATTGAGGGCTCTATCCCCAGTGTGGGGCGTGCAGGAGACATCCGATCAATGATTCTCTCTCATCATTAATGTTTCTATCCCTCCCCCTTCCTCTCTGAAATCTAAAAACAAAAACACACTGAGACAAGATGAAACCAAAAGCAGCTCGAATACAAAGTTTTACCGGAACTGCTCTGCAGCGTTTTCTTCAGCTTTGTTTTTCATGTGAATCTTTCTTCTGTAGCTTTCTAATTTTTCCTCTGCTTTCCGTTTTAGTAAAGTCTCATGACCAATGCCACTTTTTCCTGTTCAAACAGACAACTCTGTGAGAACCTTATTAAATTTACATTTCAAAATGTGACAATATATATATTTACAAATTAAATGCAGTTGTAACTTGAGTACAATCACTCAAAATCATTTGCTAAGAATGACAGGAGAAAACAGAGATTAAAAAAACAACCACCCTAAACACACAATATGAGTTTTTACAAAAATCATTATTAGTTTGATCTAATATGACAGTAATACTATACTTTTTTTTTTTAAATTGGGAGAACAACTCCAACAGTTTCACTTTCATATAAATATGAACAAATAAAACATATAATTTTCAAATATAATTCATTCAAAGTATTGAGAAAAACATTTATTTTTAAATTTTATTTTGCAAATATAGTTTACATTCAATATTATTTTGTATTCGTTTTAGGTGTCTAGCATACTAGTTAGACAATTATATACTTTACTAAGTGATCTGATATTTAAGGAAAACCTTTAATGGATACATCAGTCTCAGAATATTTCAGAACATTTCAATTGATAAAAATACCTTTGCATTTTTAATGATTACAACAATTTCTCCCCAGATTTTTTATTTAAAATTTTATACTCACTAAAAATTATTTTTATTTTAAAAGGTTTAGAAATTTAAGAAACATTATACTGAGGGCTTCCTATGATAGAAGCTGTAATAGTACCACCATAAAAAAGTAATGATTAAGCAAATATATATGTGCTAGATATAAGTTATTATTAATGGCAAATGTCCCTAAAAATAATTACATACCTGTTTTGACATTGAGAGGAATTGGTTCAACAATACCATCTCCTAAAAAAAAAGAACAAAACACACACTACTTTAGAAGTTCTTCCTCAAACTATCTACAAGCAGAGTATGCAACTTTGCAACATTCCATAGAAATCCCCTCCTGTCTCAATGATATTCAAACTGCAATTTGAACATCAATACCGTGAATCAATTACCTCATTTTGAATATAGAGTCCTCAATAAAGCTAACTCACAGCCTCCTGGGTCACCTAAAGGTAGTGTTTTAAGAAGTAAAAGACTTACATTAAACATCCAAGAAGGTGACAGTCTTTTTATTTATTTATTTATTTATTTATTATTTATTTATTTATTTTAAAATATATTTTATTGATTTTTCACAGAGAGGAAGGGAGAGGGACAGAGAGCTAGAAACATCGATGAGAGAGAAACATCCATCAGCTGCCTCCTGCTCACCCCCCACTGGGGATGTGCCCACAACCAAGGTACATGCCCTTGACCGGAATCGAATTTTTGTGCACCGGGCCCCTAGTATCTTAATAAACAGTTTCACTTCCTACAAAGAGAAGTGAGAATGGAGCCTCTCCACCTTAGGCAGCTGCTACAGGTACAGAGCAAACAGGGTAGAGTCCTGGCATAATCCTCAATGTTGTTTCATTTTCCTTTGGCCATTGTTGGTCGCTGTCTCCATTGTAAGCTTTGCCCATCCCCATTGTTGGTGACTTCAAGGCTGAGCTGGGCTGATAAGCAGCTCTTGGTGGCCCATGGTTGTCTAAAGTGCATGTGGGAAGATGAAAGTTCCCTCTAATACTTGTTAGCACATAAGAGACTACGACGCTTACGTTGTTTGGATTTCTGTGTAGATGAGTAAGATTAAACAGTCATCGCTGGTACCCATGGCTGAACCGCCATTCGGTGGTTAGGAACACTTTTTTATTTCTGGGTGTGACTTACCACTCTTGCCAAGGGCCTGACCACTTTTATATCCCATCTTCTGGAGCAAAGCAAACCCTTTGTTTTCACAGCCCAGTGCATTCTTCAACCCAATGTCACGTCTTTCTTGTTCTTCTTCTTTTAAACTCTTCTGCCTATTTTTCAAATTAGCTTCTTGCTGCTTTTCTTCTTTTCGACGGGCTTCTCGAACTTGCCTCAGCATTGGCAATCCTGGTCTGATATCTTCTCTGAAGAATAAGGGGAAAGGCTGTTTTAGATGCGTATGTGAAGTTTCTCAGGACTTTGATACTTACTCACCTGACACCACTTCATGTTTCAGTGCCACCTCTCTGACCATCTTTGTTATCATAACTATTAGAATGGAATCAGTGACCTCTGAGAACGGCTATTTTAATAAAAATGATGATGGCTGTTGCCAGATTATGGAAAACTGAAGAAAGCACACAGTTTAAAAAGTAAGTTTTCGTTAATTGTTCTAGGTGGCTGGCAACAATAACGAGCCAAGCTGAAGAGAAGCTAGCAGAGACAATAAGATGAAATAAAGGAAAGGAGCAAATTTCCTCAGAAGAGGGGGATAAAAGGAATCGAAGGCAGAGTAAAATGCGTGACACTCAGACGCTCCTTGTAGCACCGTTTGGATATGTAGATGGTGTTCCGATAAAGCAATAAAACTAACTTTCCAACCGCACATTTAAAGTTAATGTCATTGCTTAAGAGTTTACATTCGTGTCTTATACACAGCATTCCATGAAGTGTACACAATTGACTTACTGGACATTAATGAAGGAATCAGACATATAGTCCTCTTCTTCCTCCATGTTCAACGTCATAAAACAGAAGTATCTGCAAATCAAAGAGGAGAGGGTAACAGTCACTCATTTTTAAGAGTCTGATTCTGAGCTGGGGCCCGAGATTAAGCATTTCTCACAGGTTCCCAAGCGATGTTCATGCTTTCCCTTGGGAGTCCAGGCCCTTGGCCTCCACATGGTTCTAGAGCAGTGGTTCTCAACCTTCTGGCCCTTTAAGTACAATTCTTCATGTTGTGACCCAACCATAAAATTATTTTCGTTGCTATTTCATAACTGTAATGTTGCTACTGTTATGAATTGTAATGTAAATACCTGATATGCAGGATGGTCTTAGGTGACCCCTGTGAAAGGGTCGTTCGACCGCCAAAGGGGTCGAGACCCACAGGTTGAGAACCGCTGTTCTAGAGGAAGGTGACAATTTCTATACTCTCTTAGGCACAAGTTGGCCAACTGTAGTACTTATGTCCCTGCAACAGGGGAGGGGGTGACTTCACCAGGGCACAGAAGCCCCTCTGTCCTTACATGGTATGAATATGTGGGTTGTGGGGAAGGAAACCCTTCATTGGGGTTTCTCAACTGGAAGGATGTGAAGCTGGGCTGCAGATGGCCATCTTCTTGGCCATATGAAGAGATCCTGTTCTGCAGAATGAACCCAGACAGAGAAAACGGACAAAGATAGGCCTAAAAGCAATGAGTATCCAACTCTAGTTTCCAAGACCCTGATTTCTGTAGTTCTTTCTTTGACTCTGTGACCTAGCATTCTTCCCAGCTACACAGGCTCATAAATGTCCTCATTCCTTAAACTTGTTGGAGTAGGAATTCTGTCAACTGCAGCCAAGAGTCTGATCGTTGGATGAAAAAACATATTGCTGTACTAGTTTTTAATATTTTTAATGTCTATCTTGCCAACTGAGCTGTAAACCACAAAGACAAGTGCCCTATATGCCAATGCCTACACCATTGTGTCCCAAACATCACAAATTCTTAATGTTCAGCAATGATGAGAAAAAGGGTCTTTAATAATATTTGTGATTTTGTGATAATAAATGCATTTTCCCTACAGTGTCATGTCTTATTTTTTTTAAAAAACTTGACGTAAATATATCATCAATACAGAAAGCCACATAAAACAAATGCATAGCCTGATGAATTATCACAGGGCAAACACTCTTATAACCAGGTGGTAGCCTCCATGATGGCCCCCAGAGATCCTTGTGTCTCAGTTTTCAACATCCTTGTGTAGTCTCCTTCCACAGTAAACAGGATTGACCTGCGTAACCACGCGGATATTTTGGAAATGAAGGAGTAGGACAGCTTGGTCATACATGACACTACAGCTCTTAGATCGCTCTAACTCTGAAGTTAGGTTACTCACCCTGAGGGAAGTCAGCTGTCATGTAGTGAGGACACTTATGCAGCTCTATGGAGAGGTCCACGCGGGAGGAACAGAGGCTTCCTGTGAACAACACATTTGAAAGCGACATGAGTGAGCTGCCTCGGAAATGGATCCTCTGGTGCCACTCCAGCCTTCCAATGACTCAGCCTGGGCTGGCATCTTCACCGTAACTTCTTGAGGAAGTCCAAGCTAAGCTAAACCAGTAAGAAATTCCTGATCCACAGAAACTGTGATGGAATAAATGATTACAGGTATTCAAGCCGATAAATGTTGGGATAATTTGTTCTACAGTAAAAGATAATGCAAACCATCACTCGTATCGGAAGCTAGAACCTCGCTGGCCTCCTCGGGAGCCCTCTTTGCCCTCCGGTCACTCACACGCCTTCTAGTCACCCCGTTTTCTTTGTAGTGGCATCATCCCCGTGTGCATCCTTAAACATTACAGTTTAGTTTGGCCTATTTTCCTTTTCAGTATAATAAGTTTTAAATGCGGATGATTATATTCAGCATTTGTGGTAATTCACCCACCAGATTCTTCATCTGTAATAACAGTATTCTCACACATAATGGATTAGCACTTACCCAGTGTATCACACATTTTTTTAGCCCATGTAATCATCATTAAATCTCTACAAGCTAAGAATATAGTTAGTCCTGCTTACTAGCTGGAGAAATTAAGACTATGTACGGCTTTGTCAACACCACAAAGAAACCAGGTCGCAGGGCTCTTGTTATTGCGAATGGGATTAGATTATTATTATTTTTTAAAATATATTTTATTGACTTTTTTACAGAGAGGAAGAGAGAGGGATAGAGAGTTAGAAACGTCCATGTGAGAGACACATTGATCAGCTGCCTCCTGCACACACACACCTCCCCCCCCCTCCACTGGGGATGTGCCCGCAACCAAGGTACATACCCTTGATGGAATCGAACCTGGGACCCTTCAGTCCGCAGGCCTACGCTCTACCCACTGAGCCAAACTGGTCAGGGCACGGATGAGATTATTTTTAAGGGACCAGCTCAGCACTCAAGTGCTAGGCAGATCCGAAGGGATTACAGGGACTCTGTAAAGGGTACTCTATAGTCCAGCACCCTCCATTCCCATCAGGCATCAGCAGACACTGCACAAGGCGACAGTCCAGACAGGACGGGGGTGGCTTGGGCCATAGTGACAGCAGTGGGAGCGGGTGTATTTTGAAGGTAGAGCTAATAAGATTTGCCGATGGATTGGAAATGATGTCAAGGATTACCTCGAGGCTTTTGTGCTGAATCCCTGGAGGAATGGGGTTCCTAGGTTTTGAGAGCGATTGGACGGTAGCAGACTTTGTTTTGTTTTGTTGTTGTTGTTGTTGGTTTGTGGTTTTTTTTTTGGCAGAGAGGGGGCAGGGAGGTGGCAGCCAGAGCGCTGCTCAGACACCCCGAGAGCCGCCCGACACATCCTAGTGGAGAGACGGGATAAGTGGCTGGACTTACAACAAAAGGTGTCAAGGCGATAACCCACACAGAGATGGGGGTGGCTTGGACCCTGACACAGCCGCGGGAGTGGGTGTCTTTTGAAGGTAGAGCTAACAAGGTTTGCCGAGGGATTGGAAATGATGTCAAGGATGACCTCAAACGTACGCCTCAGTCTCAAAACCCTCCCTTCAGGGCCGCAGATGCCCACCCTCCCAGGTCCCTCCCGCCTGCAAGCGTCCCACAGACGCGACCAGCGACCACACGGGTGGGAACGTGGGTGGCGGTGCGATGGGCTAGTCCCAGCCAGCACACAGATCACCGCCCTTTGCCCCTCCATCCGGGGCCTCCAGCTCCTCACCTGGCAGTTCTACTCGCCCCGGCCGGCTCACGCCAGCGCACGCTCGCCAGCCTGCGGAGGACTCCGGGGCCGCTGCGCACACCTGCGTTTCCGGGTGCGGAGGCCGTGGGAAACCTGCGGCGGGCGGGGCCGGGAGGGCGCGGGTAGTGCGCTTGCGCAAGGTCAACCTTCTGCGCACGCGCTCTCTCCTCGCTTCCTGCCGGTAGGGCCGCGGGAGGCGGGGCATCCGGGTCCCTGGGCAGCTGCTTCTAACCCCGGAGCCTAGCGGCCCGGCCCCGGCTAGACTAGGAGGTGAGGCCGCCCCGTCCGCCGCCGAAGCGAACACCTAGACGCGCCTACACGCCCCGGGTCCCCGTGCATTCTCAGCGGCGTGGGAGGACAGCTCGAGGGCGGCACGTCCGCGCCGCCGGGGGGTGACAGCCTGCGGCGGCCTCTGCCTTGTCCCCGGCCCGGCGCTGCGCTGAGGGCCTCGGAGGCACCGCGGTGACCCGCCCCGCTGAGCGCGCTGCCTGCGCCTGGGGATGTCACCGAAGCTGCAGCCCCGGGGACCCGGCCGCCCACCCGGTTCCTGCAGGAAGACACAGGGAGACTTCCAGGGTGGGCAGCGGGCGGGCGGGGGGCGGGGGCCGCGGTGCGGCCAGCGGTGGACGAGGAAAACCCAGGCCTGGCAGGTGTTCGGTCTCCGTGCTTTTCCCTTTTCCAGTTCGTGGGACGGGGGTAATGACCTGTGTGTTTTTTGTAGGCTTTTTTTTTTTTTCTTTCTGGAAAAATGCCTCATTTGCAGCTATTTCAGTTACTGTACCCAGTTTCCCACCCTCACTCATCATTACTTCTATTTTATTTTATTTTTGGGGGGATACCCTTGTCCTTTAAAATTTAGTTCTCAGGTTTTGCCTTAAAGAAGTTACGTAAGTTTCTATCAAAAGAAACGAGAGGGAAAGCCTGACGGTTCATTTCTTAGTGGTGACAGTCACGGAGCTGGACTTTTAACACGTGTTTGTTTGTTTGTTTTAATTTGTTACTTTAAGGTGTGAATTTAAACCTTCAGTGATGGAGTTAGCCCACAGTTTATTGCTAAATGAGGAAGCTTTGGCTCAAATCACGGAAGCGAAGAGGCCAGTTTTTATCTTTGAATGGTTGCGATTTCTTGATAAAGTCTTGGTTGCTGCCAACAAGGTATGATACTGCTTTTTTTTTTTTCCTCCCCCTCCCGTTGGGTTAACACAATCAAGAGTCTTATGTGTTCATGATGGTTGAGAAAGCATTTTTTAAAAGGTTGTGGGTCTCTCATGGAACTGGAGAATAGCCCACTGTGATAGGGATCTATTGTCTGTACTTTTTCTATTCTGTGGCAAACCCCAAACCTCCTTTAAACCCCCCTGGTTGCGCGTGTCATGCCTCCACCTGGACAGCCGAGCGTGGCTGGGGAAGAACACGGCTGTATGACTGGTGTCACTTTGAATCATCGTCTCTAACTGCAGGGGGTCCCGCCATGCTGCCTAGCCATCCCAGCATCTTCCTTTATAGCTCTGAGGAGTTACCAAGACACTGTCCCCGCCGTTTCCTTCGGCCTGCGTAGCCCATTTCGTTATCTGTGTGTTGCTTTTCTGCCTTGAACATTAGACACTTTGCTCAGCATCTGACGGTCTTTGGATGTCTGCTCACGTTTGAGAGTGAGTCGTGAAATGGTAGGTTTCTCTTGGCTGGTCGCTCCCCAGAAGAGACTTTTCTCCTCTCGTGTTGTAGGGCGGACGACTACTTGCCTGGCTTGTAGGAATTGAGGGAGAAGGCTTCATGATGGAAACTGTCACTTAGCCACCCTGTTTTCGGTGCCATCTGCTCAGCCCACAGCTGTGCCTGGGCTCCAAAAGTCCAGCATATTCCTAGGCAGAGCTTTACTTCTCCATAAACTCCTGGAGCCTCGAAACAACACGAGTAACCAGCATGAGCTTTTAGGGGATTTCTTGGGTTGTCAGTTGGGTCCCTTCTCAGCTTTCCCTGTCGGGGATACCTGGTTCCCATCTTTTGTATCGATTCATTTCCCGTTTTCTTTACCCTTGTGGATTTGTGGTTTTGGGGGGTTGCCCTTTAGTATAGTTTTAGTGCGGTTTCTTGAACAGAGGTTTCTGTTTTCTCTTAAGCTCCCTCCAGCTGAGTATTTGTTGCCTCTACTCCACCAAAACAGCTCCTGTCCAGTCATTAGTGATCTCAAGTTGCCCAGACCCCTGGATCAGTATTCTGTATTAATTGACATAGCTGAACTTCTGCCTGAAACACTTAAATATTTTTTAGTTTGTTCTGGAATTGAAAAGTACAAAAGAATATCTGCGAAGTTACCTAATGAAGCATAATAATACGGACATGTGTAAACCGCCATTCAAATTTAGCAGTTGATTGTTGTCGTTCCTGTGGGTGCACACTGCATGAAGTCCTCCTCTTCGTAAGACACTCGGCCTCTTCCTCTTGGCTATCTAAACAGCATCTCAAAGTTACATATTCAAAAACAAATTCTCGATTTCCCCCCTTCCAAACCTGTCCTTTCT
>PVJC01012149.1:0-40113 GCA_004026665.1 Murina feae | reverse complement strand
ACAAAAAAGATTCTTTTCTCCAATGATGCGGAAGTTAGAGGAACAAGTATACCTCACCAAAGTGTTAAGAGGTATGGAGCCAGAAGTATAACTATTGCGACCATTTTGGATAGGAGGAGGAGGGTCACAAGAAATCCCTGAAAAATAGAAAAGGAAATATGTGGTAATATTGACTATGACAAGAAAAAGATTCAGATGTGGATTAGAGCTCCGAATATAGTTTATGTCACCTTATCAGAAACAGACTTAGAAATCTGTATAGTTTATTTCTTAGGGACTCAGAGTCCTACTTATTGCCAAACTCCTAAATTCTTACCTTTCTTTTGCTGCTCAGCAAACAAATCAATATAGGACTTAAAAGTACCAACTTGGCCAAACAATGACAATGAAAGGGAATTTATTAAATAATTCTGAGTCTAATCAATTTTAATAAAACTAAAGGCAAATAGCTGTGAAAATAATATATTAACAACATGCTAAATTACATGTGGGGAAATACCATGGACTAATGAAATATGGACTCAGACTGTCATTGAAGAGCTGAGTGACCTTAGGCAAGTCTTACCCTCTCTAAGCCTCAGTTTCCCAGTCTATTGTATAAATTAAGCTACTTCATAAGGTTGAAATGAGAACCCAGAGAGATGCAAGAACCTGAAAGGAACAAGAACAATACCTGAAATGTACAAATTATCCGATGCCTATTTCAGACACACAATGGGGGCTACAAGTGGTGAAAAGCACATTCTTCCCCTCTACTAAAGAGACTGCAGCCTCACTACAGTCATTTCTCATCCGCCACAGGAAGTGATCAAGAGTTTGGAATAATGATCTCATATCCTTAAGATACTTGTCATATTGTTAATTATTTATAGCTGTGTTGGTGTATGCACACCTTTCTTGAGTGAGTCTCAGAGCAAAGGGAAAAGTGCCAACCTCCAGAACTGCTGGCTGATTTCCATGTAGCTCCAAGAGCTGCTCATCAGTAGAGAAACTGGGATAAGCACACACACTATACCATTTCAGCACAGCAGTGCTGCTCAGTTCCAGTGGGATAAGAGCCTTTACCTTAAACTAATCTAATAAAAGAGTAATATGCAAATTAACCCTCACTCTGAGACACCTAAGCCACACCTGCCAGCCAAGCCATGCCCACCAGCCAATCAGAACCGTGATATGCATTAACCCAGTCAAGATGGCGGTTAATTTGCATACACAGGCACCTACAAAGACTGAAGACAGTCTAGAAGGAAGCCAAGTGCTGCAGAAGGGAGCAAACAGCAGAGAAGGGAGGGAGTGAGGCAGCGGAGATGGGAAGGAGCGAAGTGGCTTAGAAGGGAGGGATCGAGGTAGTGGAGACAGGAGGAAGCGAGGCAGTAGAGAAGGGAGTGAAGCCTGCCTTGGCGGGCTTTGCTCCCTTCTCTGCTTCGCTCCAGCTCAGGAAGCCCTATTCTTGCAGGTATAGGCTGAGGAAGCTCTATTTTTGCAGGAATCTTCCTGCAATGGTCCTCTAGTATAAATATAAGACTCAATATGTAGCCAAGACTCAATAAATTCAGTTGTGGTCTGCATGTTAGAACATACCAAAGAGTGGCATGTACATGTTCAAAGTATACATATGGGTAAGACGTTATGACTGATAAATGCACGAGAACACACCAAAATTCAAGAGGCAAGATTCATACTTATTTTCGCTTCTACTCACGTTCACAGACAGGAAACTTATTATTCCAGAGTACTCTCATTCCTTCAGAGACACACTGACTAGAAGATTTGCCATTTAAACGGTACCTTAAACAATAAGGGGCAGCAAATCATCATCAGAACAGACCAGTTCTTAGTTGCATGGACTTAATCACTTCTCTCAAGTAAGTGGTAGAAATTAGCTCAGTTATTTTAAGTGTTTAAGGGTTAAGAAAAAATGTCCAACATTAAGGAAAAAGTCCAACATCAGACCAGGTGAAGACTTCAGACTAGGTGAAAACACAGAGAAAATATCCTAACAAACACATACCTTTTAAAAAAATTCTCCCTTTTCTCTTTGGTATCCAAATGTCAAGATTCTCTTGACTGTGCAGAATGAAAACAACCTCATGTTCAAAATAAAGAAGACATCAAACATCTTGTTCCTTAAGTTCACCCAAAAAGCCCCTTTTACTAAACCCCTATTATCTATTCATCTCCAAAAGAGGGGCCTTAAATTGTGACTCCAAACTTTGCTTTTTCAATTGATAAGTGGATAATTTCCAGTTTGGGCTGGCCATGAACATTATGTACATTTGAAGAAAACCAGTAGGGTTTGGTTAATAAGAGAATCAGAATTCTTAATCATAAAAGGGAAAGAGGGAAAGATTAAGATGGTGGCGGGGGTGGGGGGGCATAACTGTCTTTACAAATTACATTTTGCAATGCTTAGCTATGAGTCATGGTCTTAATCCAGGCCCTGTCACCTCGCACTCACCCCTCATCACAGCCAAAAGAAACCTCTGCCCCAAGCTGGAGATTAGGAGGAGCCACCACCTGGCCATTGAGAAGTTGGTTTGGGATGGCATCACATGATTTCACTAGGGGAAACAAAACAAAACAAAAACAAGAAACAAGGCTAGCACACGAGGAGTCATTAACAGTTGAGTTCCCTTAAGATGGAACAGAGCTTTAGGCACCTTCACAACTGGGGGCTGTATGGCTCCAGGTTCCCAAGGATGTACACTGTATAGGGTTAGCTCCAATGAGAGTGTAGCCAGGCTCACAGCTGTAGGACACTTTCTGTCCGAATGCAAAGAATTCCTTATTCGTTTTGTTATCATTACCATGGTGGATATGTGGAGGTGGTAGACACCCTGAGAAAAGAGCAGGACCAAAGGCTTTTTACTTCTGAAATAAGAACTTGCTTCTCTACAACCTAAGCCAACTTGGGGTTGGTAGGGGTGGGATGAAGATGGGCCTGTCAATTCTCCTCAGTGTAAAGCTGAGACTCCTTTGGTGAGGTGGAGGGGGCTAACATGCATCACTGTTTTTGGACATGATGAACTATACCATCACCTGCTTTGTCTCTTTGGATCTGTACCAGGAAACATTATATCCATTCATCATTTTCCACTCATTGAACTAAAATAACCTGGTGGTGCTCTCACTAATATTGGAGTCAAGGGATTCAATCACTACCAAAATCGACCTCAATTTTCCTGCTCCCAAAACCAAGAGGATGAAGGTTCTGAGTCATGCAGAAGGGGCTCCAAATGTTGCCTTCTTTATAAGTTAGACATTTCTCATAAAGAATAAGGGATAAAGGAAGATGAGGGAAGAGACTCAGTCTTAATTCTAACTTCATTGCATAAAGTCCTATGTTATTCAATATGAGAATGTATAATGTCTACAGTCTTTTGAATCAAATACTGACATTAGCAAACTTCCCCCAACCTCAGGGCCAATAAGATTGAGAATTTATTGATCCCAATTGAAATAAAATGTAATCATATGTTTTAAAAAAATCTCTGATCCTTTGGCTCTGCTCTAGCTCCTTTTTATTCTTTAAGTGCCTAAATTCCCCTACACTGCTCCATAATATGGTAAATTTCCTACTTCTTCAACATTAAGATGTTACTTTCAAATTCTTTAACAAGGATACCCAACCACCTCTGCCAACTTTCTCCTCCTCTTCTCATAGGTACCGTGCTGTCTACTCAATCAAAGGTCTCACTTCACGTATAGATGATTGAATTTTCAGCTCCACTCACCCTTGAAGCAACTTGGCAGTGGAGGATCCCATTTATTGTTTGGTTGGCACCATGCCCTGTTGCTGCCTTTCATGGTAAAACCAGGCTTACACTTAAAAGTCACAGTGTCATTTAAGGAAAATGAACGACTAAATCCAGATTCCATAATTCCATTTTCAACTTCTGGAAATGGACATTTGACTAACTCAATACATTGAGGAGGAGGGCCGCTCCAGACGCCAACTTGATTGTCTTTGCTGGTGCAATATATTGACGTCTGACCCACGAGGTCAAAGAGCTTTTCCCCATTCTTTCCAACATGGCACCAATAAGTTACCATCATTCCATAGTAAAAGTTATCTGTACTGCTGCCGGAAAAGTCTCCATTGGGGATGGCTTGGGGTGACTTACAAGGAATAGCTTTTGGGGGTTAGGTGGGAAAAGAAAGAAAACATTTAAACGTTATATATTCTAGGAATTTTGTCATCAGTATTGCAAAATGAACTCTAATTCAACCTACAATTAACCCATTTTATTGAAATTGTGTTTCCTTATCTCAAAGATGGTCAGAAATAGGAGGAACAGGGTAGGAAGATGCATGAATTTTCCCTGATGAAACCTCAAAAAAACCCAAAAACAAAAACAGCCAAAAAACCACACAACACACACACACACACACACACACACACACACACACACACACCCCCTATGATCTGGTCAATAGAGTCCATCCCCAGAATACAGATAAACTGTTGTAGGAGGCACCTGGGATGATCTACATTGTGCATGGTATAAACTTGGCCATCTGTAACCTCATAGCTTATTTTAGATTTAAACCCTTTTTCACTATAAAATAACTTATCATCAAGGGAAAGTGCAGTAGGAATAGGAGGGAGTAGAAGAATGTAAACAAACCACACCTCTGTGCCCAGAACTTCCCAAGCCAACTATAATTTTCCTGGGTACTCATTTTGATATGTAGATGCCTAATTTCCCTCTAGCAGGATATAAGCAGAATTACATAAGGGTACAATACAGGGATCATTTTACTCACATTCACAAACAGGCATGTCCCTATTCCAGGTTACAATTTTGTTGCGTGAGATAACACATGTAGCAGATGATGCACCAATGAGTCGATATCTAAAGACAAAGGGATGAGTGATCATCTCCCAGCTACATGTACATTTTAGGAAAGCTTAGTTCTATTGTCCCCTGAAAGAATGGCAAAGCTATGGAAACCATGTATGACAAATAGCAGTAATAGACCAAGGACTCATACAAAAGGCTAAAGAATCTAAAGCCAAATAAAAGTTTAAGTCTAGAGATTTAAAATTGGAAGAGGGAAGACGGGGGAGTAGCCCAAGCTTCTTTTTGTCCTCTAGGGACTGACTCTCTCCAGTGGATAATCCTGAAAGCGAGTCTAGAGAGCAGTTCAGGTAGGTGATTCTGTTTTTGCTTCTCTATTTTGAAGAGTAGGTGGCAATTACTCAGATCTCTCTTGGAAGGCTGCTATAAAACCCCTGTGCCCTGGAGATAGCTCCTGCCAACTCACCCTTTATTACAAGAATATGTAATTGTTGACTCAAACACAATACCCATGGGTGTGTGGACAGAGCCATAGAGGAGGTCTCCAGGACTCACACATGATTTACCTACAGGGGAAAACAAAACAACAGGATTTGGGACTAGAATTTGAGGGAGCTTTTGTGTTTTATATTAAATCTCAACCTGACTGGACTTGCTGACTAACTTATTTATGTTTATTCAAAGAAATTTTTGACGTTTACAAAACTTCTATCTCCCAAGGGAATAGTCAACTCCAGAACAGTATCTGTTTAAAGCACATAGTCTATATTTTGAGTGTGCATGCAAACATAATTTGTGGTCAACCATAATTATAATCTCTCTTTCCCCTTTTTATATTCTGTCAGGTGATGGCATCATCTACCAAGCCTTGTGGCTTAAAAAAAAAGCACACGTACACTCACCATTTCCTTTCTGTAACTCATTCTTTATCCCCTGCCCTTCATTTATCTGGTCACCAAATTTTAGTGACTGAATTCTAAAACTCTCCAAACCAACTCTGTTATCACTGCTTTAATCCCTCATTGGATCATTGAGTAACAAAATTTCCCTTTCTAACTCTGATGTCTCTTGGTCCCCATCTGCTATGCACATCTACCACTGCACACATTATCTTTCAGAAGCACAAATGCGATCACACCACCACCTACATTGAAAAACTTACAATGATGTACCACTGTTGATTGGGGGGAAAAAATCATGGACTGTCACAGTTAAGCTCCAATCTATTTAATCAACTATGATTCCTCACCACACACCTCATACTGCAACCACACTGAATTTTTCTATTTTCCACAGATATCATGTTCTTTCATATATTGATGCTTTTGCACATGCTATTTCCTCAACCTGTCATGCCTGAATTTCCCTAGATGAATGCCTAGTTAATCTAGACAGCATTTCTTATTTACTTCTCTATAATCCCATATAAATTTATTTCTATGAATGAGTGAATAGTAACATACATCATAGTATAGTATTTGTTTAAAATCAGTCTTTACAATTAGCAAAGGAATTCTTCTTAGGAAAAGACTAGTAGACCTTTTTGGTTCTCTCCAGTCCCATCACTTAGCCTAAAACTTCATACCTATTAGTTATTCAAAAATATCTCTTGAATAAATGGGGTAAGAATGAAGTGAAACTAATATTCCTTGCATACGAACTTCCAACCTCACTCTAACACAGTACAGAGAGCATAGAGCAAGTTCATGAAGATTACAGGTAAGTAGGGTTGGCAGCTGTGATGATTTAACCTCAACACTCAATGCCCCTAAGGAGTAAAAGAAAACATGCAGAACCCAGGATCCTCTTCATTAAGGGGCTTTACTGATTTGCTGGTTATTTACTGTGAACAATAACAGGTTAGCTCACAGAGATACACTCATAGACCCAAAGATGCCTCTTTTATCGAATACTCACGTTTACAGTATTGCTGAGCATCTGACCACTGGGAGGTCTTTAGACAGGTGATTACGAATGACCTTTTGATATACCCAGGAAGGCATTCATATTGCCAAGGTGTCCCAACAGCAAACTCAGACTGATCACTCCTAACTTTAGGCTTAGCAAAAGGATAGCTTGGCAGGAACTTACACTGACCTAGAGACAAAACCACAGGAAGATCAAAGTAAGAGAGGCTAAAACTCACACTCTGCTTCTGTTTTGTCACCAATATACTGACGACTTTAATCTTTACAAAGCAGCCTAAAGTGGGACAAAAATTTCTGGCACACAAAAAAACAAACATATCTCGAAGTTAGGGGTGCATATACAAGGAAATAAACTCAGAAGTTCAAAGACATTTTAGGATAGACTTGAGAGATTTTAGGAAGATATGGAGAAAATCATTTTTCATAAAATTCCATATATACTCTGGAGTAATTTTATATTCTTCCAACCTCATAAATAAAAATTAAAACCTTACAAATAAAAAGTTGTCTGGGACAGCATTGGAAACTAAAGTACATCAGACACCTTATACGCTGAGCACGTGTTTGAGTCTCTAACATTACTTTAATGAATTCCTATTACTATCTTAGTCATTAAAACTTTAGGTCCTAGCAATAAAAAAAATGTGTATTTATTTATTATTTATGATTGTATTCCATTAGCCTAGTGGAATAACATGCTCTCTAAGAGAGCTTAGTAATTTCTGAACTGTATTAGATAAAAGGAACTAGTCATTTCAAGTCAGTTCCTGTTAGTTAAATAATAAAAATATTAATGATGAAACAGATTTTATCCTAGGAGATAGATAAGAATCTGTGATACCCACATACTTGAGGATATGCCTGGAAAACTTTTAACTCTAGAATGGCAATATATTTGAACATGAAATTTATTAATTATTTTTTTCAAATGAGTCTGAGACAGATACAGATGGAAGTCAAAGAACAATTATGGATGGACACAAAGGCAAACAGAGTCCCAAGGTTGTTGCCAGACCCAGCCTTTTTGCAGCCCAACACTTCTGTCGGAGAAGTCAGATAGCCTGGATTAAGAATAGCCATCATTGTTGGGATCCAGACATCACTGTGGGTCTCCTTCTGTTTCTTCCCTGAATTTCTTTATTTCCTCTATTAACACCTACAAATGTTTCCGAGTGCATGCCTGCGCCAAACAGCAAGACTCTAGGAAAAGACAGGGTTTGACCAACTTCACGATCATGACATTACTGTGCCTATCGACTCTAAGCAAGTGATTTAACCTGCAATTACCCAACTTAAATAAGGACAATATCAAATAACTCGCTACCAGTTGGAAAGCCAATGTAAGTCCACAAGATTTAATCACCAGCAACAATATGGTGCAAGGTTTTGAAATATCAAAAGCAGAAAGGTACTTTATAGCATGACCTTCTGGAGTGAAAGGAGATAAGAATAACACTTCCCAGATGGAAAAGAGTGGGAAATTTTTATCCCCAATAAGGACAATTGGGGACTCTTTCTCTTGGCAGACACTAGGTCTTCATTAGTCATGACACTGCCAAAATCCCAGATCAGAGACAGAATTTCTAGCAATCATATTCTGTTCCATATCAGAAAAGGGAAGGTTAGTCGATGAATCATTAAGTAATACAAATTTTTTTTTTAATCCTGCAGGCATCTTCCTAAAACCCAGAATAAAAATCAGAGTCGATCATGACTGGACCTAAAATAGAAGATAGTGGCAAGACATTGACATAGACATCCCTTAAGCCATGGTGAAAACTAACAAGGTGAAGCAGTTCCTAGAGAACAAAGATACATTTAACTTTTTATTTGGATCCAAGGGGATTTACCTAGAATGGCTTAGAAATCCATTTGAAATTGACGAAGAATAACTGTAGAGGATAATAAAAATAAACCCAAAAATTGAGTGGGAAAACAGGTAGGAGAGATATCATTGAGAATTATTATGGTCCAATGCCTTAACACTGGCTACTTGATCATTTTTGAATGACGGTTATGAATATTAAGCAAGGCACTGTCCTCAGCACAGGAGATGCATCAATGAACAATCACATTTTAGACAGAGGCCTAACAGCAGGGATGGGTTTGCTACACTTTAGGATGGGCAAAAGGCAAGTGTGGCTGGAATGCAGTGATCAGAACAGAGTGGCATGAGATAGAGTGAGAAGGCTGTGTAAGGATGGATCACAGGGGGCTGGCTCTTCAGGCACAGGAAGATGTCTGGATGTTATCCTGAGCCGAATCCTTGGAGAGTTCAAACAGGAGGGTCATGTGGTCTGATTTACTTTTTTAAAAGAATTATCTGGCAATTGGGTGGAGAATGGACTGAATTTTTACTTTCAGGAGCGAAGAGCACAGTCTGGAGGCTGATAGTAGTTCAGACAGAAAAGTGAGGCTTACCCCACAGAGATAGTGAGAAGTAGATGAAATTCCGCTTGTGTTTAAAAAATAGAATTAAGACTTTTTGTTACATAAGAAAATGAGAGGATTTAGTAATAACTTCCAGGCTTTTGACATGAGCTACTGAGTTGATGGTAACACCATGCACTAAGATGGGAAAGAATCAATTTAAAAAAAATTATTATTATTATTTTGCTTTTTGGGGTGTGTGTGTATGATTGTGTTAAGGTGCTATAGGAACAGAATTGGTTCCACTTTAGATTTGGTATATTTAACACACTTATTAGTCTCCAGATGGAGATGCCAGGCAGGTAGTTGGATGTATAAATCTGCCACTCAGGAGATAGGTCAGGACTATAGATAATGAGACATTAGTACTGTATTTTCCAGCGTATAAGACGACTTTTTAACCCAGGACAATCTTCTCAAAAGTCGAGACTAAAACTGCTGAAATGGTAGAAATGGTAGAGGGAGAAAGGAGAGGAGATAATTGGGTCCCTTCTGTCACTAGCCTTCTCGTTATCTGAGAAGATTTTTGATATTTTCCTGGGTAAAAAAGTCGTCTTATACGCCAGAAAATACGGTATATAAATAGTACTTAAAACCATGAGACTGGATGAGATCTCTTAGGAAGAAAAGTGTTGAGAAAAACGGAAGAGGTCCAGCGTTGAGCCTCCAGACACTGGAATCTTTAGAGACAGGGCAAAAAGGAACAAGAGCAGCCAGAGAGGTACAGGAAAAAAGCAGTGTCTTGTCTTGGAAAATGGGAATGGGGCTGTTTTAAGAGGCTGGAAGTATTCGGCTTTTGCTAAAAGACTGAGAAAGACAACAGCAGAAGAATGACCACTGGATTTGCCCACATGGAGGGCAGTAGTAACTGCTGAGAGCAGCTTTTGGAGGTTGATGGGGAAAGAAGCCTGTCTGGAGTGGGTTAAGGACGTAACGTCATGTGAGTAAGTAGTCAATGAGTTTTGCTGAGAATGATGAGGAGAGGAGCCGAAAAATGCAGCTCCACGGTGTCATGAGAAGTCCCCTTTCCCGAACAGAAGACGTCCTTGGGCATGTTTAACTGCTGGTGGGCTTGAGCCAACAAGTGGTGTAGATGCAATGATGCAAGTCAGGGACATCTGCAGAAGTCAAGTCCTTCCAAAGGCAAGAGGGATGGAATGTGATCATGAACACAGGAAGAGGAGTTGACTTTGTCAGCAGAAAGAATACCTTTTCCATTGTTGCAGGAAGAAAAGAACCCTCCCTCCCTCCCTCCCTCCCTCCCTCCCTCCCTCCCTCTCTCCCTCCCTTCCTTCCTTCCTTCTTATTGCTTAAAGTATTACAAATAGTAGAACATATATCTCCTTTCCCCCTTATTGACCTCCCTCCGACCTTCCCCATCACACTTCCCCAGCACATGCCCTCACCCCCCCCCATAGTGTCTGTGTCTATTGGTTATGCTTATATGCATGCATACAAGTCATTTGGTTGATCTCTTACCCGCTCCCCCCCCCCCAAAGCCTCCCCTGCCTTCCCGCTGAAGTTTGACAGTCTGTTCGATGTTTCTAAAAAGAACAAACTTATTGAACTCCTAGTTATAAGCTCGTTCTAGAATTCTTTGAGTAACAAAACAGGTAAAGTTCTTGCTCCACTGGAACTTGTATTCCAGCAAAGGAATAAGCCCCAGATAAGTAAATAAGTAAACAAGAATGTTTCATATGATGATAGGGGCTCTTTGGGAAATAGAACATGGTTATGTGACCCAGAGTGACCTGGGGGAAGGACCGTTTCAGGTAAGAGTCAGAAGTGTCAAAGTGAAGCTGAGACCTGAATGCCCAGAAGGAGACAGTCAAGATGATCTGTAGGAAGAGCATTTCAACAGAGGGAACACCTAGTGCAAAGGCTAAACAAATGTTGAATGTATTCAAGGAGTGGAAAGAAAGTCAATGTGGCTGGAGCAGAAGAAGTGAAGGGGCAGGAAAGAGAATTTCAGAGAGAGGCAGAGGCCTGGAGTCAAGGATAAGGGGCCTTGATTTTGTTCTAATGTGAAGGGAAGCCCTTGGCAGGTTTTAATCAACAGAGAAAAGGATCTGATCCCTGATGGGGGTAGTTGATTAGAAAACAAGAAAATTCCTAGTTGAGAATTTCAGCAAGAGTGAAATATAAACAATAAAGGAAACGTGAATCAGTGTACGCAAATAGACAAAAGAAAGAAGTGGAGCAAGACCCTAAGGAGGAAATTTGCTGCCCATAGGACTGCTCGCAGCCGTGTGCCTTATAGACACCGGACTCAGAATTTTCCAGAGAGCTTGTTAAACCTCAGCTTCCTGGGCCACAACTCAAACCTATGAATCTCTGGGGGGTGAGGTGGAATGAGAAGCCTGCATTTTAAAAAGGCACCTTAAGAGTTTCTAATGTAGGCACAAGGGCAAGAACTGGCAGGAGTCAAGGGATAGTCTAGGGAGGGAACACAGTAGGAGCAGAAGTCTGGATGGGGGTATGAGCAGAACATGAACAAAGAACCATGAAACAACAGCCAGCAAAGACAATCAATGGTACATTCATGATCGGAAGAATGGGGAATTTGGAGGGTCATGGTTAGATGAGACCCAATTACAAATGGCCTGAAAGGCTGAAGGCATTTGATTTTTTTTTTTTAATCCCACAGGCAGTAGGAAATCCTTTTAGATTTTTAAGCAGAGAAGTGGAATGATTATATATATATAATTCTGATTTTCACTATTGGAAAAATTAAGGATGGAGATGAGAGTGGCCTGTGAGAGGGGAGGTTGTGTCTGGAGTTGAGTGATATTCTATCCTTCTCTGGTACCAGGAGGGGATGTTCTGGCCTACTTGGAAGAAAGGATGAATTGACAGGACTAGGGAAGAAATTGATTTTCAATGGATAATAACCCCTTTGAAACTTAGAAGTGGGAATGCCATGCTGCTGAGAAGTCAGGTCTGCAACTGTGCCTCAGAGCGGGGTTCGAGAAAGTTGGAAAGTGCATTCAAAGGGAGCTGATGGTCAGGAGAAAGTTAAATGTCAGGAAGCAGACAAAATCTTTTGTAATAGAACCAATTCATGTGGCTGTCCTTAAGCTGGAGGTGGCTAAGTTTAAATGCTGGCTCCATGAGAACGGTTCATGCAGTGTAGCCTTAGTGCTGATGTTCAGTAGTAACAGCTAACACCTCACTCTCATTTGCCAATTGCACCTGCTACTCAGGGCAGTTCCGGAAGGCCATTCATCACTGGCATCAACTCACAGATGAGAAACTGAGGATCATGGAGCTACACGACTTGCCCAAAGTCACCCAGTCATTGAGGTCTGCCTACAATGAGCTTTTTAATAAACTGGGAATTGAATTCACTGTACCCTGGAGGTAGTTAGACCCATCTTCTCTCCAGGAGACTCTAGTCTTAAAAAGAACTAAAACATCTCTTTACATTATGCCACTCTTGAGGGTTGGAGGTGGTACCAATAAGATTCAATGAGATCTCCTGGCACCCGCACCATGACAGAAGGTACACAGCATGAAGACAACTAGCTTGAATGCATGTCTCACGTCTCCTACATAACCGCAGGAGTTTAAAGGTTAGGATCTCATCACCAATGTTACAAGTCAAAAATAAATAAATACAGAGTGGGAACTACGGCGTTATTCTTAGTAGGGGAAGGCAGCGGGAAGATCTGCGGCTTTTACTGGGCAGGAGCGGACTCAGCGGCTGCAGAAACTCCCGCGCCCAGTGGAGCGTGGAGCGTGCGGGCGGCGTGGCCCCGAGACCTCCGGTCTGAGAACCAGAAGCACCTGCCGAGACAGGCGCGGGGGGAGCCAGAGGCACCCCGAGTGCACGCCACCGCCTCCCCAGGTAGATCACACAGGGCCCCGCTGCCCCTCTGCGGTGCAGCCTCCAGGTCTGGTGGTCTCGGCCCCGGGGACCTAGGGTGAGGACCTTCAGCACCAAGAGATCCCGGGGGTGGTGGGGGGGTTCCCCAGAGCGAGCGGGAGGCAGGCAAGCGTTGGGCACTGCCCCCGCCTTCTCGCTTTGGACTCTGCTTTGCCTGGCGGCGCAGAGATCTCCCCTGACCCAGACAGTCGCGCCCCGACCTCCGCGCGCCCCCTCCCAGCTCACCGAGCACCCCCGGCGTGATGAGAGCCAAGCAAACCCACAGCAGGCCCGCGGCACCCATGCCCCGGCGGCAGCCCCGGCGGCGGGACGACGTGGAGACCCGCGAGCCTCCGGCAGCTCCGGGAGCGCAGGGCGGGAACCGGCGGCAGCTGCGAGCGGGGGAAGGTGGGCTCTTAAATAGAGTCTGACACCACGTGCTGGCTCCGCGCACCTGCAGGCTGCCGGGGGCGGGCCGCCCGTGCGAGGGGGCGGGCAGAAGGAGGAACTGGGACATCAGTCCTGAGCTCAGGTCCACCCCTCCGTGTAGTGGCTTTCCAATTTTTTGAGCAACTCAGTGCATCCACTTTTGCCTCTTTGGAGAACTGAAACAAAAGTTGCACGAAATAGTAAGCGCCCTGACTAGTCTACAGGGATCCAATCCACCCTTCTCTTTTCCCTTCCAGTCCCCTTCCATTCCCCTCCCCTCCCTTCCCTTTCATTCTTATTTTGTATTTTTGGCTTGGATCCACGAAATTCATTGCAAACGTTTTTAATAATTCTAACTGTTGAAACAACAGTTTACTTAGGACACTTAATGAACAGCAGCAACCTCTACTATTATGTCCTGTTTATTTTGAAATAATTTCTGCAGAAAACTTGCAAGAATGGTACAAAGCATATATATATATTATATATAATATATATATAATATATATATATATATATAAGCATGACCCTATCTCATCATGCTCATCTAAGCATGACTATATATATATATATATATATGTATATATATATAATATGTATATATATATAATATGTATATACTTTTTCAAATGTTAACATTTCACTGTTTTATCATTCTCTCTCACTTTGGATGGATGGATGGATATAGAATATAGAATAATAGATATAAATAGATATAGTGCTATATATATGTGGATATATGGATATATATCTATAATAATAAAAGCATAATATGCTAATTAGACTGAACAGCCGAACAACCTTCCGGACATCATTCTGGACAAAGCCGAGGTGGTGGGGGCCAATCAGGCAGGCAGGCAAGTGAGTGGTTAGGAGCCAGCAGTCCCAGATTATTAGAGGGATGTCCCAGATTGCGAGAGGGTACAGGCTGCACTGAGAGACCCCCCCCCCCACCTATGCATGAATTCCATATACTGGGCTTCTAATATATATATATATATATATATATATATATATATATATATATATATATATAGAGAGAGAGAGAGAGAGAGAGAGAGAGAGAGAGAGAGAGAGAGAGAGAGAGAGAGAGAGAGAGAGAGAGAGAGAGAGAGAGAGAGAGAGAGAGAGAGAAGGAGAGAGATAATTGCACATATAATTGTTACTTTGGAACTGTTTGAGATAAGTTATAGGCATGACACCCCTCCTCTCAATACTTCAGTGTGTATTTCCTAAAAATGAGAATCTTCTCTTCCATAACTACAATGCAATGAGCAAAACCAGAAAATTAATATTGGTACAATACTATTACCTAAGCAACAGAAAGTACTCAAATTTCTCCAATTGCCTTGATGATGTTTATTTTAGCAAACACACACACACACACACACACACACTTTTTTTGTAGTCTAGGATTGTTCTAAGATCACACATTTCATTTGACTGTTATGTATGTTTTTTTTCTCAGTTAATCTGAAAAAAGTCTTCAGGGTTTGTATTGTGTGTGTGTGTGTGTGTGTGTGTCTTTCATGATCTTGACATTTTCGAAGAGCACACATCAACAAACTTTTTAAAATTTGTTTTATTGGTTTCAGAGAAGAAGAGGAAGAGAGAGATAGAAACATGAAGGATTAGAAATCATCATTGATCAGCTACCTCTTGCACGCCCCACATTGGGGATCAAACCTGCAACTGGGGCATGTACCCTGACTAGGAATCGAACCGTGACTTCCTGGTTCATAGGTCAATGCTCAACCAGAGTCATGCCACTCAGCAGAATGACTTTTAGATTAGTTATCTATTGCATATAACAAATTACCCTAAACATATTGATTTAAAGCAAGAATAAACATTTATTATCTCACACAGTTTCTCTGTCAGGAATTTGAGAGCAGCTTAGGAAGGCAGTTCTGGCTTGAAATTTCTCCTGAGGTTGCAGTCATCTGAAGGCTTGCCTAGGACTGGATGATCCTCATTTAAGATGGCTCACTCACATGGCTTTTGGCTGGAGACCCCAAGTCCTTACCATGTGAACCTTATCGTAGGACTCTTTGAGTATCCTTTCAACATGGTAACTGAATCTGGTTTCTTCTCCCATAACAGAGAGTAAGGCAGAAGCCACAGTGTCTTTTAAAATCCATCTTCTGAAGTTACATGGTTATTTCCATGACATCCTATTGGATACCATGAAGATTAATTTTATGAACGCAGATAATGGTCGAACACTATTCTGAGTCTTTCTGTAAGCGTGCTTTTGAATGAGATTAATATTTTTTATAGTGGTAGCTGACATTTATTTTTTTTCCTGTATTTCCAAGTTTTATTGAGATACTGGAGGCCTGATGCTCGAACTTCATGCAAGAGTAGGCCTTCCTTCCTCTGACTGCTGGGACCCAGACTTCCCTCCAGCTGCCAGTAGGCACTCAGGACCCAGGCTTCTCTCACAGCCTTGGCTTCATCTGGAAGGTCATCCGGAAGGACATCCGGTCTAATTAGCATATTATGTTTTTACTATTATAGATCATCCTACATAATAATCAAGAGATATGCTAATTAGCCCGGACGCCTTAGCTGTCCACCAGTAAGGCGTGTAACAGTCACCACCGGTCAGGCTCTGCCAGGGATTGGCCCCAGGCAGAAGTGGCCACCGGCAGGGGCAGGGGTGAGAGTGAGCCGCAGCGCCGCCCAGCCCGGAGGCCACCCAGCTGGGGGTTGTGAGCTGGCCCACAGCGCCAGTCCTGTCCTGAGGTGGAGCAGCCCCAGGCAAAAGCGGCCACTGGTGGAGGCGCACAGGGGCCTGCTATGCCTCCTGGCAGAGGCCGCCCAGCCAAAAGGGTCACTGGAGACTTTGGTTAAATTCAATAGTTAGAATCACTATGCTCCGTGAGAGCTGACATCCTCAAACACTCCGGACCCTCAATCGGAAACAATTGCATAATGCTTTGACCTAATTGTACACACTTTAGTATTGTTTAAAATATTCTACATCCTTCAAGTAGATTCAGCAGCTGACTGAGGAGAGCGGACACTGAGAAGCCCCTGGCCTGGCTCGGCTATTTTGAGTTTGTGGTTTCCAAGGAAACAGCCAGAAGGGACGATAAACCCTCGTCAAACGGCTTAGCTGCTGCCCATCTAAGTGGTGACAAGCAGCGGCTGGTTTAAACCCAGCCTTTCCAGCAGTGAATGACCCCAGCCCTCCCTGGATCAGGCTGGTTCCTGTGGAGTGCAATCGCCGCGCAATACAAAGGGGCCCCGGTTTTGTCCCTGCAATCTCATGTGCGTTAGTGCAGGGCAGCAGGGAAGGAAGGGAAAAGGCATCAGGTAGGGGCAGCTCTGGCGAGCAAGCTGAAGGAATCCATGTCTGGCAGACACTCCCCTGTCACCCACTTCAACATGTAAGAAGAATCAAATAAACCAATACAAACATCCCTCCCCCGCCCCGGAGAGATCCTGGACTGAGGGGTATCCAGATCAGGCATTGCATACCTGTTTCTCTCCCCCTTCATCCAAATGGACAGGTTAGGGGGCTAAGGGGAGGAGGAGGAGCCTCACAGAAAGGGGATTCCCTGGAACCGCACCCCTGACCTTCCTGCAGACCCGACCTCTCAGAGTGCAGGGCCTGACCCCACCCCCAGCAGATTTGCCCACCCCAGACCCTCCAGTGCTTCCAGGCACTGGGCATTCCCCTGTCTTCCCTGCCTCCCAGCCACTGACCCTCACTGTCTCCTACCCCAAAACCACTCTGTCCTCCCCAACCTTCAGCCTTTATAGCCTAAATGCATGGTGGAGGTAGTTCCTTCTCCAAGGATTTTATTTGATAAGAACCCAGTGAAGTCGCTTAGCAACTGAGCAGCTCAGGGACAACAAATGACACACCTTACTTGGCTTTGATAGCAAAGCAATCTTATTCTTTTATTTTTTTAAATAGCTTTTTATATTGCCCTGACTGGTTGGCTCAGTGGATAGAGCATTGGCCTGCGGACTGAAAGGTCCCAGGTTCCATTCCGGTTAAGGGCATGTACCTTGGTTGTGGGCACATCCCCAGTGGGGTGTGTGCAGGAGGCAGGTGATCGATGTTTCTCTCTCATTGATGTTTCTAATTCTCTATCCTTCTCCCTTCCTCTCTGTAAAAAATCAATAAAATATATTTATAAATAAATAGCTTTTTATTGATTTCAGAGAGGAAGGGAGAGGGAGAGAGAGATAGAGACATCAATGATGAGAGAGAATCATTGATCAGCTGCCTCCTGTACACACCCTACTGGGGGATTGAGCCCGCAACACAGTCATATGTCCTTGACCAGAATTGAACCTGGGACCCTTCAGTCCTCAGGCTGAAGCTCTAGCCACTGAGCCAAACCAGCTAGGGCAAGCAATCCTATTCTTAAAGACTTGATTTTTGTCATAAACAAGTGGATTTGAATCATATCAAACCAATATATATTTTTAATGAAATATCTCTTTATTTCTACTAACGCAATTCTATCTCAAAGCTTATGTTGTATAATCCTATATAATAAAAAGGTAATATGCAAATTAACCATCACACCCTCTCACAAAGATGGCCACCACAAGATGGCCAGCAGGGGAGGGCAGTAGTGGATGACCAGGCCAGCAAGGGAAGGCAGTTAGGGGCAACCAGACCTGCAGGGGAGGGCAGTTGGGGGTGACCAGGCTGGCAGGGAGGCAGTTAGGCATCAATAAGGCTGGCAGGGGAGTGGGTAGGGGTGATCAGGCTGGCAGGCAGAAGTGGTTAGGGGCAATAAGGCAGGTGAGCGGTTGGGAGCCAGCAGTCCCGGATTGTGAGAGGGATGTCCAACTGCCATCGATTGGGCCTAAACCAGTAGTCGGACATCCCCCAAGGGGTCCCAGATTGGAGAGGCTGCAGGTTGGGCTGAGGGACACCCCTCTCCCAGTGCACAAATTTTGTGCACCAGGCCTCTAGTCTATACTAATAAAAGAGTAATATGCTAATTAGACCAGACATCTTCTTGACATTCATACGGATGTCCTTCTTCACATTCCAGTCCATTACCATAGATAACATAAACTTCCCTCTTTCCATCTTTGTAACTCCCTTCTCCCACAGTGAGATACCCAGTTCCCATTATCTACAATGTATGAACTTGTTTGCTTAATCCTAGAAGAGACAGAGAGTTTTGGAATCAATCTGTACTATGATGGAAAGCAACCCTAGGTTATGGATGGGATCTTGCACTAGCACACTGTATGATGAGTGCCATTGTACAAATGGGGCTAACACATATGCAAGTTGTGGTTTCGGGTGGTGACAGGGTATGGGACCTGAACTTCCTGGCATGTTTGCAAGAACACACGTGTACAGTGAGTGTCTGGGCATGGTAGAGAGTCCCCAGAGAGCTACCAGAGAGGAAAATCATTCTCCATGAGACTTAATTTTTCCCAACTCAAATAGTGTTTTAGGAATCTGTTATGACACTAATCCTGTCATGACATTAATAAGGAGTTAAAACAGCTTCAATGTTTATACCACCTAGTTAAATTAACTGGAATGTGGGTCTCTTGAATACAATAAAATATCTGTGTGGTTTTTTTTTTTTTTTTTAAAAAAAGGAAAATCAATTCCTTAGAGATTTACTGGGGAAAATCTGGTTAAAAAGCAGAAGAGGAAGTGCTCTCTCTAGGGGGTTTCCATGCTGGCTTTGGGGTATGGAATATTACATCCTCAATAGTGAAAGAAGTTTATTCAGAGGTCACATACAGAGCAATGTTATTCCCTTCTGGAAAGCAGAATTAATGTAATATCAGATCGAGCGGAATCTGTGTCTAGATCCTGGCTAGGACAATCCCACCCCCGCTAAACAAATTGATTATTTCAGTGAGTGACCAGTTTAAAACCAGCACCCTGTATTGTAAATGACCTCAGTATAATTCTATCACATAATGTTAATGAATGAATTGTCCAGGAAAATGGTCCAGTATCGCGTTGCAATGCTGAACCTTAAGGTCAGGTGGTGGTGCTAGTGGTGACAATGGTGTGGTTTGGTCAGGAGGCTAGGGGAGGGGGACATTTACAGGGGCTTTCCGAGATACCTAACTTTTCACAGACATTTCATCCACATTTATATTTTCTCCCTTTGAAGTCAGAAGAGGTTTTGCTGCCATTTGGACCTACCTTCCTACAAAACTCATGGATTTGCATGTCATATTTTACTGCATTTAACCTACTTCAGATTCTGTGTTTGAAAACTTACGGTTTTCAGAGGTGCAGAATACTCAGGGTGCCCCCTGACCACCACTGGGAATGGGGCTGATTGCTGTCATCGGTGGCATCCCGTCTCTGCCTCCTGAGGTGGCCTGTTTCAGAAGAGCAGTGAGGAGCCAGTAAGTAGTGGAAGAGGGTGTCTCTTCGCTCTCCTCCCAGACTTCTCCGCCCTTTCTTAGTGGCTTCTTTATTTCTTCCTTGGGTTTATCCAAATTTAAAACAAAGATCTTTGGTTTCCAGAAGATAAGGATTAGTCATGACTCTGTCTTTATTTCTATTCCTCCTTGTCACGTGAAGAAGTCCTTTAGCTCATCTTCCTTGCCTAGAGTTCACTGTTAAAAGAATGTTAAACGAATTTACTAATGACATTAAGTTAAATTCCAAAAACTTAAGCCATAATTTCATTAAAAAGAAAGCAGTGTCCCTAATTTAATCATCAATCAAGTATTTTTTTGAAATTTTTTCACTGAAAATTTGAAGATTGAGGAAAGACAGTGCCAAATTATTCAGATTATTATTAGTGAATTAAAAAAATATATATGTGATTATATATATATACACACACACACACACACACACACACACACACACACACACACAAAGAAGAATAAAGTGAGATTTTATATATATATACACATATATATTGATTTCATAGAGGAAGGGAGAGAGATAAAAACATAAATGATGAGAGAGAATTAGGCTGTTTCTTACAGGCTCCCCACCAGGGATTGAACTCAAAACCGGACAGAATCAAACTGGTGACCACTTGGTTCCTGGGTAATACTCAACCGCTGAGCCACATCCAGACTGGCAAAAGTGAGATTTTTAAAAAGGCATTTTTATAGACCAAGAGCATGTTATTTCTTTTTGTTACTCTATTTCATACAATTTTATTTATTTTCTCTTTTTAAATTTTTTATTGAATTTATTGGTGTCACCTTGGTTAATAAAATTATACAGGTTTCAAGTGTGCTACTCTATATAACACATCGTCTGTATATTGCATTATGCGTTCATCACCCAAAGTCAAGTCCTTCTTCCATCATTATTTATCTCCAAGAGCAAATTTTCATACATTGAAATTCAGTTTTTGTATTAAGAGGAATTTAAAAGAATTATTCTCAACATTAGAAACAAAATGAAGAATAAGCAAGTAGTTTTGAATTTCATTAAAATCTACAAGCTGTAAAATGTGTAATTCATGTGACAAATAGTACACCTAATCCAGTGAAAAAGTCAATTTGCTCATGATAATACTAATGATATGTATAAAAATTAATAAGCTTATTAAAACAATTTTAACAGCTCTATAAAAGCTCTAAATCACTTGCTCACTATGAAGACATAGGAGTTAAAGCTTAAAATAAAAGTAATTTCTTTAAAACCAAAAGCAATAAAAACCCCACCAGCAATACATATAATAAAAACTTTATTTTATAAGCATTTCCAAAGATCCCTCTGTAAACTTCCTAGACCACTGGGCAACACCACACAATTTGAGATTGGGTTATTTTTATATATATTTGGTAGAAGTAGATCAATGATAGCTAATATTTGCAAATGTCGCAAGTAAATGGAAAGGGCAAAGTTCATTAAGGGTCTAAAACTTTCATGTGCATATATAATCTCACTATTGATTCCAATTAATAGGGAGCAAAGTTATATAAAATCAAGAGTGATAGCAGATAAGAAACTTAGACCATCTATTATCTCCCAAAATGTAAATCTCCCAGAAAGTCTATAACTTTTGTCAGCGAATAAATGGTTTTAAGTGATAATTAATAACTATTTCACGTTCCATTGTAATATGTAGCAAATAAAAGTTTCCTTCCTTCAGAAGTTTAAGCAGTTCATGCATCAAAGTTAAATAATGCAAGAAACTATTAATGAACCACTGCATCTAAACATATTCTCTGTTCCTGTTAGTAACCATATATCTTTTTTAAAACATATTTTAATAATTTCTCTTTTACAGAGAGGAAGGGAGAGAGATAGAGAGTCAGAAACATCGATGAGAGAGAAACATCGATCAGCTGCCTCCTGCACACCCCCCACTGGGAATGTGCCCACAACCAAGGTACATGCCCTTCACCGGAATTGAACCTGGGACCCCCGAGTCCGTCGGCCCATGCTCTATCCACTGAGTCAAACCGGTCAGTGTGTAACCATTTATCTTTTAATACCATAAATTATAGATAAGAATTCCCCAGTATTTATAAGTCATCTAATAATTTACTTCCCTGAAACAGCTTGTATAAGAAGTGGAAGAAGTAATAATAAGTGAACTTGCTCAGAGGACGTAGACATGCAGTTTTTCCTCTGGGGATTTTTTTGTTTTACAAGTTATTACTGCTTCTTTGGCTGGTGCTTTTGCAAGCTTAACAGCAGTAATAAGTTTATTGACATACTTTGTACCCCTAGCCATAGCCTCTAGAACAGGGCCTCCTTCGGGCAGAAGGAACCCGGTGCTGGGGAGCTAGACTTGAACTGGACCCTATTTTAGCTACTTTAGCTCTGGGCAGAGCGAACTGCATAATCACCCATGTAGGCCTCCGTAAAAGGTTTTGTTGTTGTTGTTTATTTATCCTTTCGATTGCTTTAATTCTGAGTTACTCCACATGGCATTACGCCCTCCTTGTGCCTTTAACATTAATTTCTTCAAGCTTGCGATGCTTCTCCCATTGTTCCTCACTTAAATCTGTTTGGAAAGTGAAGATGTTCCTATTGCGTCAGAAGTCAGTTTCCCAATTTCAACATCTAATAAAGCATCGCACCGTTTCTTCTTCACGTAACGTCTTTTGTTTTTCATGGCAAACCTGTTTGCAGTTCTTTTCCTCGTTTCAATATTCTATGTCAGTATTTTTTACTTTATAAACTATTTTTGCCAGTATTAATATTTACAGAGATGTCTCCCATAATGAGTACGAGTATGAGCACTCAAATTTATTTCTGGGGCAACCCAAGTCAAGATAGGAGTCAATGGCCCAGCCGGTATGTCTCAGTGTTTGAGCATCAACCCATGAACCAGGAGGCCAGGGTTCAATTCCAGGTCAGGGCATGTGCCCAGGCTGCAGGCTCAAACCACAGTAGGGGGGTGTGCAGGAAGCAGTCTATTGATGATTCTCTCTCGTCATTAACGTTTTTATCTCTTCCTCTTCCTTCCTCTCTCTGAAATCAATAAAAACTTTTTTCTTTAAAAAAGGAGCCAATGAAAGAAGCAGGTGAAGGGTAATTTAAAAATTTGCAACATCAAGACTTAGAGAAGGATTTTTAAAAAGAAACTATCCTTAGTCATGTCCAAGTTGCAAAGGATTTTCATGATGAAATCAAATACCCCAAAACTTCTGCTTAAGGTCTAACTATGGTAGGATTCTGGGAAGACAAAGAGGGAAGACTTCTCTTGGCAAAATTGAAAATGCATACAAACCTCTTATGATGCTAACACTCTCTGTTGTTTGGAAGTTGCTATTTATCCAGCACAAACCCATATTCCAGATCTTGCCATTTTTTGAAGCATTCTATTTATATAACACTAGAGGCCTGGTGCACGAAATTTGTGCACGGAGTGGGAGTGGGGGGTGGCGGTGGTGTCCCTCAGCCAAACCTGCACTCTTTCTAATCTAGGACCCCTTGAGGGATGTCCAACTGCCCATTTAGGCTGGCTCCCACTGATGGGATCAGGCCTAAATGGCCAGTCGGACATCCCTTTCACAATACCGGACTGCTGGCTCCTGACCTCTTGCCTGCTGGTTGCCTCTAACCACTCCTCTGCCAGCCTGATCAATGCCTAACTGCTCCTGTGTTGGCCTGATTGCCCTTAACTGCCCTCCTCCTGCCAAGATGGTCCCCCGCAACTGTCCTCCCCTGCAGGCCTGGGTCCCCCCCAACTGCCTTCCCCTGCAGGCCTGGGTCCCCTTTAACTGCCTTCCCCTGCAGGCCTGGGTCCCTCCCAACTGCCCTCCCTTGCTGGCCATCTTTGACCACATGGGGCAGCCATCTTGTGATAGTCAATTTGCACATTACCCTTTTATTAGATAGGATTCTATCTAATAAAAGGGCAATACGCAAATTGGCCCTAATGGCCAAAGGACCTGGAATGACCGGTGGCTATGACGCACATTGACCACCAGGAGGGCAGACGCTCAATGCAGGAGCTGCGCCCTGGTGGTCAGTGCATTCCCACAAGCCGGGCTGAAAGCTACAAGCACAGAGGCGATGGTGGGAGCCTCCCCCACCTCCACAGCAGTGCTAAGGATGTCTGACTGCCAGCTTAGGCCTGATTTCCCTGGGAGTGGAACTAAGCCAACAGGTGAACAGCAAGGGTCCTGGACTGCAAGAGGGTGCAGGCTGGGCTGAGGGATCCCCCTGAGTGTACAAATTTTCATGCACTGGTTCTCTAGCTTAGTATATAAATGATATTGTATAAGTCCTAACCTAGAGACCCTAGGTTAAATTTCCATCCCAATTTGGAATTGGGGAGTCAACGTTTTTGTCCCAGGAAGTGTCATCTGGTTCATTTTCTAATTCTATAGTGTAAAAAAATTTCACTAAAAATTTTAACTTTTGGTAAGATCATTATAATTGCAGTACATGTTTTCCTTTAGCGTTGCCTTTCATGGATCTCCATTCTTCCTCAATATTTTATGATAAGGTAACTATATTTTATTCCTTCTATAGGCCCCTGAAATTTACATTTTATATGGTTCTCAATTTGGGCAAAAGATTCAATTAACTGTTTAAAACAAATGTGTATTATTTGAAAGTTTTATTTAAACATTAGGCCCTTAAGCCAGTCTTCTTAAGACAACAGCTACAGATATTCTGTGATCTTTTAAAATCTTCATGCAAATGCAAAGATAATTTTTCTAGTTATATAGTAATAGTTTATATTTTAAAGCTACTGTTAGGGAGGTGCAAGACTGCAGACCAGTCAATAGGGATGTAGAGGGAATGCCTTGCCCCAGACCTGCCCTAGACCAATCAATGAGGCCACACACGTTACCCTACCCCACTACTTCTGGCCCTATAAATCTGTTGTTTCCCTGGAACCGGCACTTTCTCCCTGCCATGCTGCTGCGTCAGAGGGCGAGCGTGGGAAGAGGTCCAAGTATACTCGAATATAGCTCTCATGTTCTTGCAGTGGTTTCGGGACACCCTTGTGGTTTTGGGGGTTACAACATCTGGGCATTGCATTGGATATTTAGGCACAACACTACTTTGTTTAAAATTACATTCATATCAATTATTTAGTTTAGTACTACTGTATGAACTACTTTTTATATATAGTGATATATGTACTACTTTTTCACTTATCCTAGGCCTTAAATTTTTTTCATGTATTTCTAAAATCTCCATATGTATCACTTTAATATATCCATATGAATATGCCACGAAACATATTCCAAAATTTACTTAACCATTTACCCAACCTAACTATTACTCCAGACTCCTATCCAAAAAGATTGAATGACAGCTAGTTTATAGCATTTCTGTAAAGTCCTACTTTACAATACCTGGTTGTGAAACAGCACACAAATCCCATAGACCAGCTTAAAACTGGTTCTTGTCCCTAAAGCAGAGAGGTGATTAATATAACCTTTCAGTTATTTCACAGGGATGGTCCTGCGCAGGTGCGACCCCTGCTCTCCAGCTGCACCTGGAACCAACCAAAGTCTCGCCCCTCCACACAGAACCCAAAAGATGGGGCTGCCGGCAGCATGAACACCAGAACCCTTTCAGAAGCAAGAGCTCTGTTTCCAGGGAGACCCAGTGCTGAAGCCTCTTCACCATAAATGGTCAAGTTCCAAAACTCTCCCGTCAAACTCCTAACTCCTTACAACCTTCTGATTGTTCGCCATCGGGGAACACAGCTTCTCGCTCTCCTTGCTTAGTTCTCTGACAATGAAGCCACTCTTCTCTCCTCACTGCAAAACTGGGTGCTCCGTGTTCGGCTCTGCAGTTTTGCTCAGTAACAGCCGTTCTCCAATTGGATAGGTGGACCAAAATCCTAATTTCCTTCTAGAATATCCCCTAATATTCCCTCATAGACCCTAATTTATTTGAGAATCTCTCTACTATTTAATTCATTTTGAATTTTAAAATTGCTCTAGGACTTGGCTTCAGGGTCAATGTTAATAAAGTCCATTATTTCTATCTGGGCATCTTCTCCTCACCTCCAACCCCCCCCCCCCCCCCCCAGGAATCCACTTTGCCTTGAATGCATTGGAATCTCATTCTTTGCAGGATTGTCTTCTTTCTGCACTGTTTCTGGTTCTCTTTCTCTTTCTATTTCTTATATTAAGTGGTATCTCCTAAATCCCAATGCAGAGACACTAGGTTCAATTTCCATCCCAACAACCTGAATTTAGCCTCCAGTTCTGTTCCTTTGCTCTTGAATTACCGCTGTTATTGATTCCCCTCCTATAGTCAAGCTACATAAACACCTTCTACCTGCAGGGCAAATCGCCCCAGGTTATCACTCCAGCAGCACCAAGTAAACTGAGTGTTAATGACATCTCCCATCACAATTGCCTGCCTCCATTTATACGGGGCTCATTTTACTAACGGTGATACCTGGATAGAGGCTTTTGGATTTGCTTTTCAGATTCTAGTCTCTCAGTTCCATCAGTGTATACGGGAAAGACTGGTCAAGTCACATTACTTCTCCAGGCCTTTGAAACTTAAGCTCTTCAGAGCCGTGCTAGCTCTCATGTTTTATGATTTTTGAGTCACTTCATTCGCACTTTTAAGACGGATCTACTGAAAACAGGCCTACAGACTCGTCTGTAGACACTCTGCCTTTATCACAGGTGTATCAGTCCAGCTGTCCGTGCTCTGTGGAAACAAATGATTGTCTGCATCCCAGTGATGCCTGACTGAGGACAACGAAGTGGAAACAGAATTCAGGAGCAGATAACAGATATGGCAGAAACGATTCCTGAGAACGGATGGCTTATGTTCATGTGGACTAAAGGACATTTGTGCTTTGTGAAACTTTTCATCATAGCAGTTTTCTTTCTAATATGGTTTTTTTTAATGAGACAGTTCAATTGGCTACAATTTTGGACAAAAGGTCCTTTGCTCCCTTTGGAAAATCCCTGTATTCGACGGAGAAAGACCGGTGCTTTCTGCAGAATAGCAAAGGAGTATCATATTTGACCCCAGAGCATCCACGAAACCTAGCAAACATGAATGTTCTTTATTTGTCTAGTAGAATAATTAGACAATAAATGACCTAGCATTGTTTTTTTGTTTCTTCATTCTTCTAAATTACCTTTTAGGTTATATTTTTAAGATATTCTTATAAGTTAACTAGTGACAAATCAATAAATATAAATTATCTTAACCTCATTGAATATTTCATTAGACCATTTGGCCAACAGCATCATCTTTTGTATGCATTTGGGATTATAACATTTAGAGTTTGAATACGTTTTTAGAAATAATATGATTCAGTGCTTTCCCAACATGGCTGGTTATCACAATGACCAAAGTGTCCAAGCATTCACCCGCCGGAAAAAGCCATAAACCATCCCCCACCCCAGCCAGGTGCAGCCTGACCACCCTGACCATAAACGGCAATATCCTGGCATCCATAGCCCCTGGCCCCGACAGCACCCTGGGGGGTGGGGGGAGGGGAAGCTCCATACATTCCAAAGACCACTTCTTCCTACCCACCCCTCTCCTCCCTTACCCACCCCAGGCCTTAAAAATGCAGGCCAGTTCGGTTCAGGTGCGGCTCCACTGGCTCCTCTCCCTTCCCAGGACCAGTGGGGTCGACCCGTCCGTTTGCTCCTAATAAAGCCTGGATAATTTTCCATTTGGCTCAATATTTAATTCTTCGACAGCTTAATTAAACACAAAGAGCATGTTGAAGATATAGATTTCTGTGCTACAACCTAAATTAAGTCCAAATAACTTAGAAGCCCCAGGTGAAGGGTTTATTTAATAACTTTTGTTATTAATGATCTCTCAGTTTATTATTTTGATGTTGTTAGCTTGGCACCAAAACTTGTACCATTATCTTCACTGCTGCTAACAGCCCAGTTTGCTTATGCTCATTCTGAAGTATGGTGGGCAAAGCTGACCTCAACATCATGCAGGGTTCAGTGAAGGTAAGAATGAGATTATCATTTCCCTTTTCCTGAACACTATGCTTATGTTAATGTTTTCTAAATCAACAGCAGTGATTTAGAACGTTCTATCACCTTACTGGCTAATGTTGAGATAATTTAATACTGAATGATTTCCACACATGCTGCTCTTAAGCCATGTTAGTTCCCATGCTGAACTTAAGCATTTGAAGATTTTTTAAAATAATTAAGTATCTGCATTTATAGTTACATTTTTAATTTTTCTTTATCTTAGATTTGACCTAAAGTTTTCCTACATCGGTATTATTTTGGATCCTTCTCTTTTCAATAAGCTCTGGCTATTCATTTATATTCATATCAACCACAAATCCCATACCTCCGCCATCAATAATTGTTCCAAGTCACCGAGAGGACCAGAGTCAGACTTCTATTTAAGGTGAATTATCAATTGCAAGGAATAATTATTTTGTAAGGATTTGAGTAAAATTAACTGAAGTACTAACTCATAGATCATGCATGTGCTTCACGGTAGTGTTTTATAGTCACAGAACTCTGTTCTAAGCATATGGACTTTAAAAGGGTTTCATTGCCTCTACCTGGCATTGGTGAGCCTTACTACTGTTTTTTCCTCTAGCTATTTTGTGGTGATTTGACTTACATAACTAACTTCACTTCCTTCCTTCCCCTAGTAGGTTTTAATCTTAAACTGTTGTCAGAGTTCCCATGGGAAATAGGAAACAAGGTACATTGCACTTCTTTTCAATTCTTCTTTTTCTGGTCCTTCTCAGGTTAAAGAGTGTTTGTGACAACAGCAACTTCGCAAGTTGGTTTTAAGTCTCTGATTGTTTTTGTTGTTGCTGTTGTTAAAGAATAAGCTAATACGCCCTAATCAGTTTGGCTCAGTGGATAGAGCGTCGGCCTGCAGACTCAAGGGTCCCAGGTCCGATTCCGGTCAAGGGCATGTACCTTGGTTGCGGGCACATCCCCAGCAGGAGGTGTGCAGGAGGCAGCTGATCAATGTTTCGCTCATCCATGTTTCTAACTCTGTATCCCTCTCCCTTCCTTTCTGTAAAAAATAAATAAAATTTTATATATATATATATATATATATATATATATATATATATGCTAATATTAGGAATGGTCATATAATTTGAAGCAATCATATGATTTGAAGCCACTTTTTAAGTAAAATTTTTTTGAAACTTTCTTTTTTGTGTCACTTAAAGATATAGCTTACACAAAGTTAGTTTTAGAGCTCTTGTAGAAATCTGAAGATATCATCCCTAATCCGAAGTTGTCTCTTTTCTTTGTATTCCTTTGGCTATTTTAGTAGTTTTCTGCATCATTTTTAATAAATCTTCTACAATAACTTTCCAGTTATCTGTTTTTACAGTCTTCAAAAATCCTATATGGAGAATATTTAAAAAGAACAGTTTGAAATTAATACAAATAATTATTTTATAGTAAAGTCAATCTATCATATAGTTATAATGTTATAATAAAGTTATTGTAATTTAATTGCACTCTTATAATAAATTGTGATATAGCCCTTGCTCATTTTAAGACAACCAGAAGATAAATAATGGAATACCTTACTATTTTAAAATTACTTAAAATCCATAAATTTGGCTCCATGAAATGTACATTTTGACTTCATTTGTTTATAGTTTGTGGCCCCTTCTTTAAGCATTCCCTCTATTCCCACTGCTTCCTTTTAGATGACTAGTTCCAAAATTTGTATTGAGGAGTGAAGAAATCAGAGACAGAATTCTTCCCCATCTCTCAGGCCAATGGTTTAATGTTGTCACCCCTGGTGAGTAGTCAGAATTACTTAGGAAGCCTGTATATACTCCCATCCTCCACCTGAGAACTACTTAATCTGCTGGTTAACTGTGGGCAGCCTGGGAATTCATAAATTTAAGAAGCTCCACAGGTGATTCTGGTGATCAGCCAAGGTTGTAGAACTGGTAGGTGGTTAAAAGAAATTTGAATGCCATTGAAAGGAAGTATGCAACCTAAATATAAAATTTTACAGTTGCTAGTTTAAAATATGTAAATAAAGTCTATGAGAATGGATTCAAAGACTGAACATGAACAGTTATCGCTAGTGAATTTATTTTTTTAAATAATATAAACTGACAAATTGACAATTGTCTATATATTGACCTTAAGAGCAAGGTTAAAATTTAGCATAGTTTCAAGTAGATATTTTAAACAAACCACTTCCTTGGTACCACTCTAGGCCTCATTATGTCATAATATTGCACAACTTCCAAAATCACTAATTCAGCATGCTGCTGTTTATTATCTCCTTTATATTCAACTTACTTATTCAACTACTCACTCTTGACCTTTGCTTGACTCTATTAGGAACTTCTACTTAATCTTTAACAAAATTATACAGGTATCAGGTGTACACTTCTACAACACATTACCTGTACACACTGTATTATATGTTCACCACCCCATCACCAACCCCAATCCTATCTAATAAAAGAGTAATATGCAAATTAACCATCACAAGATAGCTTCCCCCATGTGGTCAAACATGGCCACCACAAGATGGCCAGCAGAGGGCAGTTGGGAGGGACCCAGGCCTACAGGGGAGGACAGTTGGGGGGACCCGGCTGGCAGGGGAGGACAGTTGGAAGGAACCCAGGCCTGCAGGCAAAGGCAGTTGTGGGGGACCCAGGCCTGCAGGGGAGGACAGTTGGGTGGGACCATCCTGGCAGGGGGAGGACAGTTAGGGGCAATCAGGCCAGCACAGGAGCAGTTAGGTGTTGATCAGGCTGGCAGGGAAGTGGTTAGGGGCAATCAGCAAGCGAGAGTTTGGGAGCCAGCAGTCCTGGATTGTGAAAGTGATGTCCGACTGTTTGTTTAGGCCTGATCCCATCAGTGGGTCCCAGATTGAAAAGGGTGCAGGTTGGTTTGAGGGACACCACCACCACTCCGTGCACAAATTTCATGCACTGGGCCTCTGGTATATTTAATAAAAAGGAAAACAAAATTTTTTTAAAGAAAATAAACTTCCATCATTCTTGACTTTTTGTTTGACCAAATTAGGACTTTGTGTAGCTCCTCCACTTCACTCTTTGTTCAGTTCCTTAATCAGTCTAGATACTCTATTTCATAAGTTTAATAGCACTTCTACTGATAACATGAACCTCCTTGGCCTCTCTATTTTCTTATAGAGGCCTGGTGCATGAATATGTGCACCAGTGGGTCCCTCGGCCTGGCCTGCGGGATCGGGCTGAATCCAGCTCTCTGATATCCCCCAAAGGGCCTGGATTGCGATAGGGTGCAGGCCAGGCCAAAGGCCCCACTGGTGCATGATCAGGGATGGGGAGGGATTCAGGAGGTTGGTCAGCTGGGAGGGGACCGTGGGAGGGATTCAGGGTATATACAGTCCATCTCGCTCAGTCCTGATCAGCTGGACCCCAGTAGCAAGCTAACCTACCGGTCAGAGTGTCTGCCCCCTGGTGGTCAGTGCATGTCATAGCAAGTGGTTGAGTGGCCTTAGCATATCATTAGCATACTGCACTTTGATTGGTTGAATGACCAACCAGATGACTGGCCACTTAGCATATTAGGCTTTTATTTTATAGGACTAGAGACCCAGTGCATGAAATTCATGCATGGGGGAGGAGTGGCCTGGGCCTTCCTCTGCAGGGCAATCAATTGTGGGGCTCCACGACTGATCACCCAGCAGAGGGAGGCCCCACTCACCTGGCCAGGGCTCCACATCAATTGCTGTGCAGAGATCTCCCATTGATTGCCCCGCAGAAGATGGCCTGGGCCTGCTTCTGCAGGGTGATCATAGGGCAATAGAAGGACCCCCCAACTAATCGCATTGCACCTTCCTTGGCTGGGCTGGTGCCAGTGCATGTTATAGTGTGGTCATCTGGAAGGTCGTCCGGATGGTTGTTCTGCTGTTCAGTTGTTTGGTCAATTTACATATTATACTTTTATATTATACTAGAGGCCCAGTGCATGAAATTTGTCCACTTGGGGGGGGTCTCTCAGCCCAGGCTGTGCTCTCTCACAGACCAGGAGTTCTCAAGGGATGTCCAACTAATGGCAGTTGGACATCCTTAGCAATGCCATGGAGGTGGGAGGGGCTACTGCACTCACCTGCCATCAGCCTGGCTTCTAGCTGAATGGTGCTTCCCCCGTGGGAGCACACTGACCACCAGGGGGAAGCTCCTGTATTGAGCAACTGCCCCCTGGTGGTCAGTGTGCGTCACAGCGACTGTTGATCATCTGGCCAAAACACACTCTTTGACCTTCCTCAAGGGATCCAGGATTGCAAGAGGGCACAGGCCAGGCCAAGGGACTCCTCTGGTGCACCATCTGGGCCTGGAAGGGGCGAGGGAGGTTGGCCAGTTGGGAAGGTTCCACAGGAGGGCTCCAGAGTGTGTCGGGCCCTGTTGCTGAGTCCCAAAAGGCCAGACCCCAGTAGCAAGCTAACCTAGTGGTTGAAGCACCTGCCCCCTGGTGGTCAGTGCATGTCATAGCAGCTGGTCAACCAATCAACTGTCTGCCCCATGGTGGTCAGTGCACGTCATAGCAAGCAGTTGAGAGGCCTTAGCATATCATTAGCATATTACACTTTGATTGAACAGCCGACTGAAAAATTGGACACTTAGCATATTAGGCTTTTATTATATAGGATAGGATTACAAGTGCTTAGAAAACTCCAAATCTGATCAACTCTATTTTTCTGCTTCCCCTGCACCTTCTTATTCTTCAGTTGCAGGATGCACTGAATTCAGTAACCAATATCAAATGAATTCAGTAACCAATATCAAATGTCTATTCCATCTTGCAAAGCAACTTTACAGTTTTTTTCTTCTTAATTCACTTTCTCAGTAATAACTTTGAACCTTCTTTATACTCTATATTCTTCCAAGCATATCACCCCCATTCCTGCCTTCTCACCTTATTCTTTTCTAAAAATTGAATTTATTGGTTAACATTGGTTTGCCACCGAATATATATTTAAATTTCCTCCTATCAATTCTATGAACTTCCATCTAAACCTATCTTCTGCTTCTTCCCTCCTGTCTCTACTCCTATTTAAAGTTAATATTTTCACCTGAGTCTTAGATCCTACTCTTCTCTAATATTTCAAAAATATTACATTGCCAAAAAGTTCTTCTCTTTTCTGCATATCCAAATGCTTCCTAACATTGGATCATTCCCAATGGCATTTAAATATGCTAAAAAATATTTTGAAGCCAAGATATAGAAGCAATATAGGCATCCATTGAAACATGATTGAGTAAATATACACAATGAAATATCATTCAGATATTAATAAAATGAAACCTTGCCATTTGCAATAACATGGTGGACCTAAAGGGGTTTATGCTAAGTGAAATAAATAATATAGAAAAAGACAAATACCATATAATGTCACTTCCATGTGCTCTCCAAAAACAAAATAAACATACAAAACAGAAACAATCTCACAGATATAGAGAATAAACTAATGGTTGCCAGATGGGAGGAGGTTGAATGGACGGACAAAAAAGGTGAAAGGGATTAAGAAGTGCAAAGTGTCAGTTATAAAAAAAAGTCACAGATATATAAAGAATTACATGGGGAATATAGTTCATAATCCTATCTAATAAAAGAGTAATATACAAATTAGGTGTCCATCACAAAGATGGCTGTCCCCATAGCCACAAGATGGCAGCACCCAGTCTGGCTCAGCCCCACCACTGAAGTGGTCAGGCCTGCTAGCCAGGCAGGTGGTTGGGAAGGCGAAGGAGGGGGCCCAAGGGGCGGAACAGGTGATCAGAGGGGGCTGGGGGTCCCCTGCCCAGACCAGAGGCCTTTGCCAGAGGCCTCAGGCATGGGCAAGGGCAGAGCCGGTGATTGGAGGGGTATGAGGGTTCCCTACACAGGCATAAGGCCTGGGCAGGGGCAAGGCCGGAGATCACAGGGGCCTGGGCTCTGCAGAGCCAGCGATCAGAGGCGTCTGGGCACCAGTGGAGCCAGCAAAGCAGGGGTCTGAGGGTCCCATGTCCAGGCCTGCAGCCTTGGCCAGAGGCTGCCAGTGGGGCAAGGGCAGAGCTGGCAATCGCAGAGGCCTGAGCTCTGAGAAGCCGGCGATCTGAAGGGCTTGGGAGTCCCCTGCCCAGGCCTGCAGTCTCAGGCAGAGGTTCCAGGCCTGGGCAGGGGTGGAGCTGGGATTGGAGAGGCAGGGGTAGAACCTGTGATCAGAGTGAACTACAGAGGAAACACCTTTTCTGACCACTCATTGGCTAAGCTCCCCGTATGCCACTGGTAATATTCTTAGTAACTTGGGTAATAAGAATCTCTAAAGGCAATCTAGGGTTTTTCCAACACACTCCTGGAGAAGAAAAGTGAAGGTCCACTGCTGGAGGGCTAAGAAATGTCATATCCTGCGCTAGCTGGTTTGGCTCAGTGCATAATGCCTCAGCATGCTGACTGCAGGGTCTGGGTTCAATTCTGACCAAGGGCATGTACCTAGGTTGCAGGCTCCTCCCTGGCCAGGGCCCAGGTCAGGGCATATGCAGGAGGCAACCAATCAAAGTGTTCCTCTCACTTTGATGTTTCTCTGTTTTTTCCTTCTCTTCCATAGTCTCTAAAAATCAATGGAAACATCCTCAGGTGAGGATAAAAAAGGAAGGAAATAAATAAATGTCATATCCTATGAAAGACACATCTTGAAAATGCCTAGAGAAAGTTGTCATTTCTTCATGGTTAAGGAACTGGAGTCCGTGTTGATGAAAACACCTTGGTGGCTACAGTGACTGGCAGTGGCTGCAAAGCCCACTTCCCAAGGGGAGCAGGGAGTGGACCTAAGTTGTCAGTAGGACACCCCCTGAGGGCTCCCAATATGTGAGAGGGGGCAGGCTGGGCTGAGGAACACCCCCCACCCCCAGTGCACGAATTTTGTGCACCGGGCCCCTAGTATTATAATAAACATGTATGGTGCCAGATGATACTAGACTTAACAGGGTGATTGCTTTGTAAAGTATGTAAAAATCTATTCACCATGTTGCACAGCTAGAATTAGTATAATATTGTATGTCTAGTATAATTAAAAATAATATTTAAATGACCTAAAAAATTAAACACGATTTTAAAAAATGTAAATGGTAAATAAAATTTTAAAGCTATTTTTCAACCTCTGATATTTAGACCCCTTTCTAGCTAACACCTCACTTTCCATCTTTCTCCTTACTTTCAGAGCTAAACATTTAAAATTTTTAAAAGAGTTATAGGTTCCCTATTCTATTTAACAGCTTTTACTAATGTTCAATTTACTTTAATTCGGCCTCTGCCCCTCTCACTTAGATTAACAGTCACCTCCATATTGCCATACCCAACGGGCATTTAATATTGTTAACCACACATTCCTTCTTGAAATAGTTTGTTCGGCTGGCTTCCATGAATAATATTATGTACTGGTTTTCTACCTAACTCTCTGGCTGCTCTTCTTCTCTATAATTACATTTTTTTTTCAGATTCATCTTCCTCTATGTATTAATTAAATGATGGAGTTTCTCAAGACTCAAGCCTGGCTTGTCTCTTTTCACAGTCTATTATATCTCCACAGGCAAATATATTTAATACAAATATATGTACATGATTTTTAAAAATTGTAAATCTATCTCTCCTCTTCTCTAAGCCTAGACCTTATATATCTTATTTCACATCTCCGCAAGGATGCTTCAGTTTCAACATGCCAGATACCAAGATCCCTCCAAAGTTGGCTCTCTCCAATGCTTCTCATCTCATTGACCAGAAACAACCCTGTGTCCAGTGTCATAACTTAAAATTTTCAGACACCACACTCTTCACACTCCAATATTTATCCATCTTTAAAATCTATTCTTCATTCTAAACATCTCTTCTATCCATACACACCGTCCATATCTTCTGCTACCATATTGTTACCACCATCTCTAACCTGAAATAATGTACTAGTCTTCACATTAATTTCCCTTCACTTCTTGTGCCTTACCCATTCTAATCCATGTTGACAACATACTAAGTAATTCCTCTAAAATGTTTTCACCAAATTGATAAAATTTTGGGTGATTCTTTCTTCAAACTTTGTTTTTCCTTTCATCTCTAAGAAATTTAATTATTACATGTGTATTTGTTGACTTAAAGTTATCTCACAGCCCAAAGATGCTCTGCCCTTCTTTTTCTCTGTGTGTCTTATTTGGATAGTTTTAATTGCTATGTCTTCAAGTTTACTAACCTTTCCTTCTGCAATATCTAATATACTGTTAATCTTACCCACTACATTTTTCATTTTACATATTTTAGTTTTAACATCCAACAGTTGGTTATGTCTGTTTATACCTGTCACGCTTTTAATTATTTTTTAGAATATATGAAATATGGCCATAACAACTGTTTTACTGTACTTTTCTGCTCATTCTATCACGGAACGTAGGGTCTCAGCCCTAGCTGAGGATCCCCTATCCAGAGCAACAGAGAAGAAAAGGGGAGCCCAAATAGCATTGGTGGTGGGAATCAGTAGGGATTTGGTCCACCTGGGAGACTCCCACCTCATCATCCAAGGCAAAGAGCAATTTTTTTGTTACAGCATCAGCCTAGGAAGTCAGCTCTGGTCTGGGACTGCAGGAAGGGCCACACGCCAGGACTTGGGCCTGGTGGAGGGGTCTGCTCAACACACCCAGCAGTGACTTTGAGGGGCCCTCTATTTTCTGACAGAACCTTGGGTAAAGCACTGGTCAGAGACTTAGAATGTGTGGCTTGGGAAAGAGGGTCCCAACTGGGTCCCATAGGACACTCACTACAGTCAAGACTTGCAAGCTCATTTTATGAGGCCAGAATTTTCCTAATTCCAGAACCAGAAAAAGACACCTACACAGAAAGAAAATCATAGGCCAATATGGCTGATGTACATAGATGCTAAAATCCTTAACAAAATATTTAGCAAATTGGATCTTGCACACCTCCAGCCCACCTTCCACCCAACATCTAAACTGCTGGGTTTGCCCCATCCTGCTATGATCCAAGGCAAAGAGGAATGGTGCTGGGCTGGAAATTTGCACTCCTACTGTTCTGTTTGATGGTGTGGAGGAGGGGGAACAGAAGAGTGGATATTTGGCCTGGTAGGAGCCTGGTCAGAGGCCCACCCAGCTGAGGCCAGCCACAAGGAAAGATTAGAGTGCCAAGCAGGGTTCATTTTTGTTGTTGATCCCCACCAACTTCCTTTGGGGCCAGGGTTAGGCATGTGCTGGGCCCTGGGGCTGCATCACAGGGAAGCAGATAAGAGCCCTCTAGTGAGTTCAGCCTGTGCAGCCCTGGGAAGAAGAGGAAGTGTTCCCACTGCCCTCCCAGAGGTTAGGGGCATCACCCCCAATGGGAGTCTGTTTCAGTCACCCCAGCCAGGTCCTGGATACCCCTGCTGAGTGCAGTTTTGTGGGGAAAGGGGAGAACAGCTCACAGAGGGGACACTCCACTTTTTTTTTTTTATGTTTTCTTTACTTTTTTTTTCTAGTTCCATTTTTATTTTCTTTTTCCTTTCATATTTCTCTTTCCTTATTCTATTTTTCCTTTTTTATTCTTTATTCCTTTTTTTATATTCTATTTTTATTATTTACTGTTATTACTCTTTAAAATTATTTTAATTTAAATTTTTATTATTTTTCTTTTCTATCTTTCCTTGTATTCTCTCTTTTTTTTCATTTGTTTTTTTCTTCTATAATCCTTATTGCATCTTTTATTATTTGTGTGTGTGTGTCTCTTTTTTCTCCTTATGCATTGTTGTTATTTCTGTTTTTGTTGGTTGTGGTAATTTTTATATTTTCTTTTGTTCTCAGTTTGATCCTGTTTTGTCTAGTTTTAGTCTGTCAGTACCTGTACAACAGTTTGCATAGTATGGCTGGGGTTGAGCCGCACTGTCAGTCAACTCAAGAGCTGAGCCCACTCATGATCGGGACAACAGCAGCCAAAACTCAACTATACCAGGAGGGCTCACATAACTCATATAAGGGACATTCTTACAGCATCAGCTCAGGAGATCAAAGAGATTATATCACTGGGTCCCACAGGACACTCACTACAGTCAAGACTTGCAAGCTCATTTTATGAGGCCAGAATTTTCCTAATTCCAGAACCAGAAAAAGACACCTACACAGAAAGAAAATCATAGGCCAATATGGCTGATGTACATAGATGCTAAAATCCTTAACAAAATATTTAGCAAATTGGATCCAGGACCAATGGCTATCATCAATAAATCAATAAACAAGTGCTAGTGAGGAAATGGAGAAAAGGGAACACTAGTTCACTGGAAATGGAGAATGGTGCAGCTACTGTGGAAAACAGTATGGAATTTCCTCCAAAAATTAAAAATTGAACTGCCATTTGATACAGTGACCCCACTCCTAGGAATATATCCTAAGAATTCCAGCACACAAATCAGAAAGAATATATGCACCCCTATGTTCACAGCAGCATTATTTACAATAGCCAAGATCTGGAAACAGCCCAAGTGCTCATCAGTAGATGAGTGGATAACAAAGAGGTGGTACATTTACACAATGGAATATTGGGCAGCTGTGAAAAGGAAGGATCTCTCACCCTCTGAGAGAGCATAGATGTACCTGGAGATTATTACGCTAAGTGAAATAAACCAGGCAGAGAAAGACAAATTTCACATGATCTCATTTGTATGTCCAATCTGATGAACAAAATAAACTGATGAACAAAATAGGACCAGAGGCATGGATACGAGCAACTGACAGATCTAGGAGAGGAGGGGAGTGGGAAGGGACTGGAAGAGATGAACTAAAGAACAGATAGTCATATATTCATAGCCCATGGACACAGATAATAACATCAGAAAGGCCTAGGGGCCCTGACCGGTTTGGCTCAGTGGATAGAGCATCGGCCTGCAAACTGAAGGGTCCCAGGTTCAATTCCAGTCAAGGGCATGTACCTTGGTTGCAGGCCATGCCCAGTAGCGGGTGTGCAGGAGGCAGCTGATCAATGTTTCTCTCATCGATGTTTCTAACTCTCTATCCCTCTCGCTTCCTCTCTGTAAAAAAATCAATAAAAAATATATTTAAAAAAAAAGAAAGGCCTAGGGTGGTTGGGGCGTGGGGGGTGGTTGGAGGGGAGAAACAGGTAGGGGAGTGGTGGACATCTGTAATAGTATCAACAATAAAAAAAGAGAGAAGAGCAAACTAATAGTCTAAAATAATATAAGAAAATTCTTTAGTCACAACAAAGATTTGTCTTTGAGTTTTCTGGAAACAGAACCATTAAGTTTTGCCTAGAACCCTTGACAAGAACATTTGGAAACCTTGTAACTGAGTGCAACCTTGATATGAAAAATGAGTTATTTGGACACTATAAAATGCTGTGTGACTGTCCTAAAATTCACTGCCACATGAACAATATTTTTTCTCATGCTCCTGCTTCTATAGGTTGATGGCAGATTTAGCATGGGCTCAACTGGTGACTCTGCTTTAGAAGGAGGAAGCTGGGCTAGGTTATAGGGGAACTCAAGCCTATGCCCCATTTTTTCCCCGGGCCTCATCTAAAAGTCAGTGGCTGTCTTCATGGCTCGTTATCAAAGGGCAGCAGAGCAAATGCAGATGCATATTTAAGTTTTCTGATTGTGTCAAATGTGCTAGTTTCACTCGCCAAAACAAGTCATTTGGCGAAGGCCAACATTATTGGTGGGAGAGGAGGGGAAAGGGGATCTTTACTGTGAATATTTACTACATTATTACAGGTCGAATAATTTCACTTTTAGGAATCTATCCTAGAGAAAGAATCAGAAGTGCATGCAAAGTGACTAATCTCTGCATTTGTAGTAAGATGAAAACAAGCCAAACATGCAAATATCTACAAGCATGGATAGTGAAACAGAGTAGGATTTATGAAGGAAATACTACACAGAAATCGACAAAACATAATAAGGAAAACATGGGGAAATTTAAAAAGCAGCATGAAGGAGGAAGACAAATTGTCAGTTATAAAATGAAATTTCCCGGTGACTGCTTCAGCATTTTAGAAGAATGACAACATTCTTCACGGGGAAAAGCTGCTCTTTTGTTTGTGAAAGATGAAGGGGCGTCTCTGGCTCTGAAAAAAGGCAATAGGCCAGTCTAGATAAGGAGAGATTTAGAAAAATCAGGAGACGGATTTCTCATCATATCACAAGTGCTCAGTGTTTGCGTTGGTAGCCTGAAAGAATGTTCGAGACCTTGAGCAAGAAAGAGAAAAGAAGCTAAAAGGTCAACCATAGAGCAATGTCCCAGGCACTAGGGAAACATTGCTTTTGAAATGAAAA
>PVJC01012148.1:0-40174 GCA_004026665.1 Murina feae | reverse complement strand
CCACCTTAATTTTTTTCTTCACTTCCTCCCTCTGACCTGCTTTGCTCCCTCCCCCATTCCTTCCTTCTTCCCATTCTCCTTTCAAGCTCTACCAGCTCCCCCTTTATAACTTTTCTTCCCTCCCTCTTTTTCTTTCATCCTACCTTTGCCATACATTCTTCTCTACTTACTTCCACTGTTTTAATACCTATCTATCTACTTGCCTAATTATCCACTATCATTTATCTTTTTTTCTTTTCTGACTTCTACTTTTAAAATCTGTCCCCAGTACACAACTATACTTGGTTTTCATTATAGGTCCCACAGTTCCCTCATACATCCTCTTTTTTTAACTCTGCTGTCCACTGACTCTTTTATAAAGTTCTTCCCTCCATCCTGTTGCACCTCTCCCCTACCTGGTTACTTCCCCCAAACTCTCCCTGGCTGCTGCTCTGCCTGCCCCCTGCCCATCTCTCCATCTCCTGGCTCCCTTGGGTTTGCCCCAGCTCTGAAGGGAGATAGGGCCTCTCATAGGAGACCCCTGCCCCTGTGTAAGAGAAAATGGAGCCAGTGAGAGAGTGGGCCCAGGAGGCGTGTGTGAGAGAAAGGGAGCAGCTCTCCTTCCCTCACTAAAGCTTCCCTCATTAAATCCTCCAGCTGCCCAGCCAGCCCACCACTGCTGCAGCTCTGATGGGCCTGGGTGGGTCATAGGTAGGAAACACATGCACAGAGGCTTAGCAGCTTCCGTTCGTGTGTGCCCCTGGACCCACCCAGGCCCATTGCAGCCCCAGGGGCAGCCGGCTGGTCCCACCCCCAAATTGGCTGCGATGGACTTGGGTGGGTTCCAAGGAGGCTTAGCAGCCTCTCTGAGTGTGTGCCCCGGGACCCACCCAGACCGATCACAGTCTCTCGGCCGGCTGGTCCCGCTTCCCCTGCGATGGACCTGAGTGGGTCGCTCTGAGGCTTAGCAGCCTGTGTGCATGTGTACCCCAGGACCCACCCAGGCCGATCGCAGTCTCTGAGCCTGCTGGCTGCCCAACCCCTCCCCCACCCCTCCCACCCCCGCTGCGATGGGCCGGGTGGGTCTCACGGAGGCTTAGCAGCCTCCCTGCGTGTGTGCCCCTGGACCCACCTGGGGCGGCCGGGCTGGTCCCACCCCCTCATTGGCTGCGATGGGACTGGGTGGGTTTCAAGGAGGCTTAGTAGCCTCCGTGCGTGTGTGCCCCGGGACCCACCCAGGCCCATCGCAGCCCCTGGGCCGGCTGGTTCCGCCCCCACTGTCATGGGCCTGAGTGCGTCCAGCGGAGGCTTAGCAGCCTCCGTGCGTGTGTGCCCGGGACCCACCCAGGCCAATCACAGTCTCTGGATCAGCCGCTGCCCCGGGGGCTGCGATGGGCCTGGGTGGGTCTCACAGAGGCATAGCAGCCTCCGTGCATGTGTGCCCCGGGACCCACCCAGACTGATCGCAGCCCCTCCGCCGGCTGGTCCCGCTTCCCCCGCGATGGGCCTGAGTGGGTCGCTCCGAGGAAGCCTCCCAGCGTGTGTGTCCTGGGACCCATCCAGGCCCATCGAAGCCCCCGGGCTGGCTGGCTGCTCCCTCCCTTGGCTGCCGCCTCTATTTGCGGCAGAGGCCTTGCAGTCTGCCGGGCTAGGCGGCAGTCTGTGGCTTCTTCCTGGCTCCCGCCTCCACCATCTTGACTGGATTATTTTGCATACAGTCGCTCTGATTGGCTGGTGGGCGTGGCTTACCCCATCCCGAAGAAACGGTTAATTTTACTATTTCGCTTTTGTTAGTTTAGATGGTGTTGTTATTTTTCATGTCAGTACTAGATCTAACCCATTTTTTTTATAGCTCATAAAATCCTGTGTTAGGACTATAGCCTAGTTTCTTGAACCTTGACTTACACATGGACACTGAGTTGGTTTTCAATGATTACCTATTGAAATTTAAACTTTACGCCTATCTCATACCTGCTCTCATCATGTGTGTATTTATAAATACAGGCACATGAACCTTAATTTATATACTTTTGAATATATATTAAATTACAATCCCAACTGCAGACCCTTAGGTTATGCTGAAGGCAGGCAGGTGCACAGCTTGGGCGGGGTTGTAGGTGGGGTGGGGTGGGGTCTCAGAATCACTGGGGTGGAGCAACCCACAATGGCTGCCCCTCCGCTGACTCCGCAGTTTCTTCCGGCTTTGGCGCCTCCAAGCCCTGGGGTCTGTGGGTCTCTGAGTCCCCCAATCTCCGCATCAATGATCACTGCAAATAGCACTGCTAGAACGCCACTGGTCTTCTGCCCCTTTGCCCAACAGCCCACACCGCATTCAGTGCGACCCCGGAGCTTATAATCTCCTTCCAAATGGCAGATCCAAGTGCAGCCGCCGCCACCCTTTCACCTGTGCCGCCGCCTCTGATCTGTGCATCTGAACCTCTCAGTTTTGGTGCTGGAGCTTCTACTCAGTCTCAAAGCACTCCTTCTCTTGCCTTCTAGTTGTAAAGCTTTCCCTCCCTTGGTTCTGGAGGATGGCCATTTATCTGTACAGTTGTATTTTTATAATGTAGTTGTGGAGGCTACACATTTAGGTATATACCTCATGCCGCCTGCCTACAGCATAACCTAAGGGTCTGCAGCTGGGACAGAACTCCAAAAGATCCAAACCCCAAACAACGAGGAGAAAGGCCTGCAGATCACTTCCTCCCAGTGATACCTCCCAGTGATAACTACAATAAGACTGTGCAACCAGCCTTCAAAGGCGTACAAGAGAGTCCACCCCAGGTGATTGGGGAGGCTGAATCACTGGGCCCGATAGGACACCTGGCACAGAAAGCCAAAATGCGGAGACTAAGAAACAGGTCACAAAAGACAGAAATGGAGGAACACAAATGACTGGATATAGAGTTTAAAACCATGGTTATTAGGTTTTTCAAGAATTTTCTAGAGACTGCTGATAAATTTAGTGAGACCCTCGAGGATATGAAAAAGGACCAGCTAGAAATTAAGCATACACTAACTGAAATAAAGAATAATATACAGAGATCCAACAGCAGACGAGAGCATCACAAGAATCAAGTCAAAGATATAAAATATGAAGAAGCAAAATCCACCCAGCCAGAAAAGCCAAAGGAAAAAAGAATAAAAAAGTATAAAGATAGTGTAAGGAGTCTCTGGGACAACTTTAAGTGTACCGACATCAGAATTATAGGGGTGCCAGAAGAAGAGAAAGAGCAAGATATTGAAAACCTATTTGAAGAAATAATGACAGAAAACTTCCCCCACCTGGTGAAAGAAATAGACTTCCAAGTCCAGGAAGTACAGAGAATCCCAAACAAAAGGAACCCAAGAAGGACCACACCAAGACACATCATTATTAAAATGCCAAGAGCAAAAGACAAGGAGAGAATCTTAAAAGCTGCAAGAGAAAAGCAGTTAGTTACCTACAAGGGGGCACTCATACGACTATCAGCTGATTTCTCAACAGAAACTTTGCAGGCCAGAAGGGAGTGGCAAGAAATATTCAAAGTGATGAACAGCAAGAACCTACTGCCAAAATTACTTTACCCAGCAAAGCTATCATTCAGAATTGAAGGTCAGATAAAGAGCTTCACAGACAAAAAAAAAAACAAAACAAAAAACTAAAGGAGTTCACCACCACCCAACCAGTATTATATGAAATGCTGAAAGGTATCCTTTGAGAAGAGGATGAAGAAAAAGTAAAGATAAAAATTATGAACAACAAATACATATCTATCAACAAGTGAATCTAAAAATCAAGTGAATAAAAAATCTGATGAACAGAATAAACTGGTGAATAGAATTGAATCAGAGGCATAGAAAGGGAGTGGACTGACAATTTTCAGGGGTAAAGGGTGTTGGGAGTGCAGGAAGAGAATGGACAATAATCGTACACCTATGGATGAGGACGGGGGGTGGGTAAGGGCAGATGGAGGGTGGGATAGGAACTGGGAGGAGGGGAGCTATGGGGAAAAAAGAGGAACAACTGTAATAATCTGAACAATAAAGATAAAAAAGAGGTAAAAAAAGAAACTTCATTTCTTTAATAAAAAAATTACAATCCCTGTATACATATGCGTTTATGTGTGTTCATTTATGCATATGAGTATGTGTACATGTATGTCTTTTTGCCATTAGTTTAGATGCCAAGGAAGAGTATGAATGAGCTGCTTTAGGTAGAATTTAAATGTTAATAAACGTAGCTAAACAATTTGTAAAATAGCATACATCAGCAGTGTCAGCAATGTGTTAGAATGCTTCTACCCACACTCTTGCTAACACTGATTGGTAATTCAAAGCAGTATTGTAAATATAATGGATATAATGGGCAAAATGTGTTATCTTGTGGTTGTCTTTCTTTTGTAAAAAGGAAAATAGCTTATTGTTCTGCTTTCCAAGTATATCAATAGGGAATATGAAATTGATTTTTGAGTCTATGAATTAAGTACTTGAAATGTCTTTTATTCTCTATAGTTTTGTTGAGAGGAATAATAATGACAATAATAGGAAAAAGTTACAGTTTTGCACATTTGTATTAATCTTATAGTTTTCAAGCTCTTGAATTCATTATATTCTGTGGATCCTCGTAGCAACTGTGTCCAGTTAGGGCCGTAATTATTATTATAGTTTTAAAGAAAATGAATCAAAACCTCAACTCAGAAAAATAAAATGACTTTACCAAGGTCATACACGATCAAATACGATAATCTTTGAAAATGATTTTAAAGCTTTAAAGATCCTTGTACAGCTTTAAAAAATGGGAATCTGAAGGTAAGAAACCACTTGCCTAAATGGTTGAATGAAAGAGAATTCATGTTTCTCAGCTGGAAAGCTGGGATCTGCCAAAGAATGTAATGGGAAGATTTCCCTGTGCTTAGAGACTACTTCAACACAGGTGCACATGGTGCAGTTGCTCCTCCTGCCCAGCAAAATCTTTGGTGCGTTTTGGTCTTTGCAAGAACTGCCGATGAATTTTTTATAGAGCACGGGGAGGATGTAGAAGCAAGAGTACTTCAAACAGTCTTGGCAGCATCAGGTTCTATAAAGCACCTGAAATCTGAGGGATGCACATGGGAGTGAGCAAGGGCAGCAGATAGTTCATATTCCGCAAGGACAATTTCCTGCTTTGAATTACTTCTCTGAGTTGCAAAGCTAATTTTCACTCAGGGAGGTGTGTGCTACACCAGACCTAACTTTCAAAACATATGAAAGTTCATAATACAATAAAAATGCATGGTGCAAGTACATGAGTATAGGGATGAGCACATACATCTAAATGCACATGCACGCATTAATGCATTCTCTCAGAATGGAGACATGAACACGGATAGGCAAGGTGTGCTATATTCATGTTGGCTGGTATGGATGGATTGCACTTCACTAAAACACTCACAAGTGCACGAGATCTTACCCAACAATACATGTACACACAGACAAACAAGATCAACATGTTCATAAAGTGCACGTATGTGTATATGTGTATGTAAAATATTAATGCACAGAAAGAAATACAAGTGTTTGCTGTTCAGAGACTTAGAGATTTTGAGGTCGCTATTACTCTGCTACCAAATCCCATCACAGATATTACAAACAATAAAAGTAGAAACTAATACTTCTTAGACCTATGGAAAACTAACCTTTTATGTGACCAAATAAAATCCAGCAATACATCATAAAGGTAATACATGATAGTAATGGAAACGTTAGGTTTATCCAAGAGATTTACAAATGTGTTTCAATTCCAATCAATGGAAGAACTGAATGGAGTAAAAAATACCAATCCTCTCCCAAATAAAAGAGAATTTCCTGCCTTCTGGCTTTTGAATTGGGACATCACTCTCCAGTAACATCAATAATTATTACCGTTCATGAAAAAAGTGCAATTGTTTATCTCTTTCATTTTCTTCCTTTAATGTCATTACCAGTATATATGTTTTGCCCAGGGTAAAGACTCCAGTAACCATTCAAGTCTCCTCTTCCATGATCCCTCAGATCCAAATTATCCATCTTAATAATTCCTTCTCAGAATTGCTTGATATCCACTCCTCTTTTTAGTTTCCACAGGATCAACCCAGGTCCAAGAGCTACAGACCTAGATTATTAAAATAGTTTTCATAGTCTAGATCTTATCATCTAAAGGACTGATGTAATCACATTATACCCTTCGAAATCCTATTTTTTAAATCACTTACTGATTAAATGTTATGCTTTATGACATCTACAACTTTAAGATTTAATCGCAACCAGTCTTAAAACCTGATTACATGTCATTCTTCCTTATATAATTCTCAAATTTGTTTTAGTCCCCAATTATGGCCATCGCTTATCACGAGAATAAAATTGCCAGTATAGTTTTTATTTTCCCCTTCTCTTTTCCTTTCCTTTTATTTTAAAATACAAATGTCACGTTCCTACCAGAGACAAATTAAAACACAGCACTGAGATCTCCATGGTACACTGTGAAGAATCCCTGGTGTTCCTGCTGACCAACCAATTCTCAAGCATCATTTTCTAAAATGCGTCTGAATAACACTTTTTGTCAGTGGTGAATAGAGATAATGAGGAAAAATAACACCACTGTCAAATAAGTTTAAAAACTCCTGTTTCAATTGACCTACATAGAATTATAGGACCTTTGCTTCCACATTTTTCGATAGAATATATTCTTCCATTTTCTTTGTTTTCAGAATGTTATGTATATAGCTTATAATTTCAATAATTTTCCTTTGCAGGTAGTTATTTAACTCTTTGTTATTCTTAGTACATTGTGAGCATGAAAGAAAGGGCTGTGTCCCAATGACCTTTATGGATCACCCTGGTTACACTTTTTCTAGCTGTCCAATAAATGCTCATGGAATGAATTTAAAGAATGGTGATCAAGACTTTTCAGGAACCTGAAAATCATCTTCTGTGGGTTAAGACATCCTCCAATATATCCTCACATGTCCCTGTTAAACCTTTACTTAGGGTATTACTCCTATTTTATCTGAAGATACAACATCTTAATGAATATTAGCAACATCTCTATTCCACCTTTAATTTTCATCCTCATTCACACACCTAAAGAATACATGAGATTGATAAAATGTATTTTTTGGTGATAACACTTTAGATTAAAGGAATTAATTCAACCTTCTTAGTTTCCATAGGTCATTTCAGTGGGGATTTAGGAATTTCCATATCATCTTTACTTTTTACACTTTTTCCTTTTTTCAAAGGAAATACTAGTAATATCGTACTAAATTGAATTCAAATTTATGATAGAAGAGATGGGATCAATATAAATTAATAATACATATAACTTTCAGAAATGTCTTTTATCTTTCAAGATTAAAGTTTTATATTAAATATGGGAAATCTTTTAGTCATATCAAGAAAAATTAATTTCTGCAACATTTATGCTTAAAAATAATTCAATTAAAAATTGATCATCATGTGACCTTTTTATAAGAATATGAATTTGTATGGAAGGTTAAATTTCAGGAAAAATCTTAGTGTAATAATGCTTGCTCTCTTCCTCCACTTTCCAAGTGTGTTTTCTTCCTACTTCTGCAACATTATCTCTAAAATTTCTGTTAGTCTGGAGAGTCTTATGACTCATCTTAATATACTTTAATGGCTATGTACTTTGTAGCAAATTAAACCTGATTAAATGAGAATTTCAGATGAAAATAATAATTCCAGTTAAAATTAGCACATCTGATTTTTACATATCCTTAAATCTTATCTTAAAAGCTTTATAGTTTAATTCCTTGTATCTCATTTGAATGTGGAACTGTGAACATTAAAAATAGAAAGATCATGTCAGAAACCAGGGGAATTAGATATGCAGCCCCAGATGCAATGAGGAATTTAGGAGGCACGGATAATTTTGGCATTTATTACGCACTGTTGGGCTGTGTCAATGACTCATTAAAGTTCATTAAAGTAATGCTGGAATTTACTGGACAATTTGCATGTTCCTATTGGAGACAGGAAAAAATATACAATTTTCTTCTTTTGTCTTATGAGAAATTCTGGACAAGTTAGATTTCTTTCCCTAACATTTATACTATACATCTTTGTTTCTCAAGAAATGAAACCTCACAGTTTTTACTTATGCTGATTAACCACATGATCAAAAAAATTGGAATCTACTATAATATAAATTATTTATTGAACACATTAAAATAAAATAACATGTTACTACTTTAATCTTTAGTCTTCTACTTATAGTTATTGGTTGGTAAATAGAAGCAGAAGTTTAATAAAGAAGACAGTAAACATTTTATGTTTATTTAAATTTTCAGATATCTTGTTTATTTTTACAGATATTTCTCAAAATAATTTTGAAAAATAAATTTCTGAATGCAAAATTATTACAGCTAATCTTTGAAAAATTATAAAAAAAGAGAAAATTGTATAAGGTTAATGAAAATTGTCCATATTGAACTAGAATACAACATAACAATTAGATTCTTCTTACTACTTTTTAATTTATTTTATATCTTTATTCTTTTTAACTTTGATTAGTTGTTTATTATGGCTTTGTTTATTTTCTATTGGCATTATTTTTTTTTGTCTGATATGGTTGGTTGCATGGGTTTTGATGAATCTGGTGCAAAAATTATTTGAATGTTTTGTTATCACATAGTTGGTGTGATATTGCATTTTACTTTGATAAATATAAATTGATTCAATCAAATTATTGTATCTTGAAATGGAACATATAGGTGGCCATTCTATTATTAAACATTCTTAAAACAGATTGTATCCTGATTCTTGGTCCCAAATCCTAAATGAAACATTTTTAATTTGATTTCTCAGTCCAAAATGTTTATTTTAGATAAATGCTTAAAGAAACCAGTTGTAATTATCATCTTTTTATGACTGGTGATTATCATCACTATATAAATAAAGAATGAGAAGAGGGAGAAGGAGATGGTGAGGAGGTGGTGGAGAGGGAGAAAATGAGTCAGTCTTGTTGCTAAATCCTTCTTTCCCAAAGATGATGAAGAGTGTTTGGGAAATGCCTTCGTATATATTCAGGTTGTGTTCCTTTGTTGTCATGGATACATTGCCAAGAACCCTTGACTGGCATATTATTAAAGTGTTTAGAACTTACTGGGGCAGTATTTTAGCTCTCAATTGCTTTGTGACACATTCTATTAATATTCAAGATCCCTTTGGCCTATTTTGGGCAAAAATATCATCAATATTCTGAATACTTCATTTATTTTATTGCTTGCATAGCATTTTGATGAGACTAGATGAAAACTTACTTGGCTAATCTCATTATCACTAGCAACATACTTATTTTCTGCCTAAGTAAAATATTCAATTAAAATTTATTGTAATATTTTCTTTATTTTATAAAAATACTAGGAGCCCCATGCATGAAATTTATGCACTGGGGTGGGGGGTTCCTCAGCCCAGCCTTCCCCCTCAGGGGGTGTCCTACTGATGGCTTAGGCCCGCTCCCTGCTCCCCTTGGGGAGTGGGCCTAAGCTGAAGTCTGGCCTCCCAGGCTAATCAGGGGAAGCCACCAGCCCCATCACCCCGCTGCTATAACCACTGCCAGTCACCGCAGCCGCCAAGGTGTTTTCATCAACACGGACTCCAGTCCCTTCACCATGAAAAAATGACAACTTACTTTAGGCATTTTCAAGATGTGTCTTTCAAAAGGTATGGCATTTCTTTATTTTTTTTTATTCTCATTTGAGGATATGTTTCCATTGAGAATGTGGAAGAGAAGGGGAAAACAGAGAGAAACATCAAAGTGAGAGGAACACTTTGATTGGTTGCCTCCTGCATATGCCCTGAACTGGGCCCTGGCAAGGGAGGAGCCTGCAACCTAGGTACATGCCCTTGGTCAGAATTGAACCCAGACCCTGCAGTCAGCAGGCTGAGGCATTATGCATTGAGTCAAACTGGCTAGGGCAGGATATGACATTTTTTAGCCCTCTAGCAGTGGACCTTCATTTTTTTTCTCCAATAGTGTAGTGGAAAAACCCTAGATCGCCTTTTTGGATTCTTATTACCCAAGTTACTAAGAATATTACCAGTGGCATACAAGGAGCTTAGCCAATGAGCGGTCAGAAAAGGTGTTTCCTCTGTAGTTCATTCCCATCACTGGCTCCACCTCTGTCCCTCTAATCCCAGCTCCACCCCTTCCCAGGCCTGTAACCTCTGGCTGAGGATGCAGGTCTAGGCAGGGGACTCCCAGACCCCTGGAATCGCCAGCTCCAACCCTGCACAGGCCTGCAGTCTCTGTCTGAGGCTGCAGTCCTGGACAGAAGACCTCTAAGCCCCTCCCATCTCTGGCTTCACAGAGCTCAGGCCGTAGCGATCACTGGCTCTGATCCTGCCCCCTGCCATCACCAGCTCTGCCCTTGCCCCACTGCAGCCTGTGGCCAAGGCTACAGGCCTTGGCAGAAGACCCCCAGACCCTGCAATGCCAGCTCCACCCTTGAGCCTTTGGGTGCCACCATCTTGTGGCTATGGGGGCTGCCATATTTGTGATGGAGTGGCACCTAATTTGCATTTTACTCTTTTATTAGATAGGATGGAATCATAGACTACTAGATTTGGCAGAACTCCTAAAATCACCCAGTCTGTATTCAAGGAAATTGAAATCAATATTCCACACTACTTAATTATTATATTTGCAGTTATATTTGCACTTATTTAATAGCTCCAAAGTATAAATCACACAGATGTCCATTAGTTGATGAATAAAGATAATTAATATCTGCTTCTGTGACCCTAAGGTTTTCTTGTTCTTTTTGCTTTGACAAGATTGGAAAACAAAATAACTAAAATTATAAATAACATGGACCTTAAGGTATTATTACTCTAAAAAGGGAAAATAAATTTTCCAGGGAAATTTTCTACAAGAGAATAATAATCAGCTCATCTTGGAATGAAGACACTAAATCTCTCTCAAAATATGCAACAAGTGTATGAAGACTGAAAAGATTCATGGATGAAATCAATTGATCATTATTCTCCATCTTAATTGGAAAACCAATTTAGAATATTCTGTTCATCTTCACATAAATTACAAGCACGTCTAAAAACTTAAGGGAACTGTTTCATTTTTATTAAGGAATAAATATTCTTATGTTTTAATCTACTTTTTCCTATGAATAATATTCACTTCTCATCCACAAAACTCCGGATTTCATTTGAATAAGCTTTATGCATTCAGCTCTGATTTTCTCTAAGCTTAAAATGAATGCTATTAAAAGACCAATTAAAAGGATAAAGTTCACCAGTGTATAAATTAAAGCTGGCAGAATTAATATTTCCTTCAGGATTTCAACAAAGTTCCAATTTAATGGGGAGACTCCAAGGACAGATTATAATTAAAATACCTGCTTTTCCCTGACAGAAACTAGGTTTCTTTTCTTCTTGATTTTATGTTTTAATGCATTGATATTTTAAAAGCATTATGGTAGGATAATGTCTGTGTAAAAGGCATTGAAGCTGATATGGCATCAACTTGGGAACTTCACTACTTTCTTTCCTGAAATGTTAAATCCCCACCTGCATCTAGGCTATGATACCCATTTGTAGAACACTTCTCAAGTGCTCCTATTGAACTCTAATTATTTTATGGAGCTACAGAAAGCATATACTTTTGAGTTCTTAAACTTTGAAATTAAATTTCATTCTCAAATCATTTAACCTTTTTTCTTTAATCTGTTTTTTTTATTAACAGAATTTTTTTTTCATGAAGTTGTTAGAATTCATGATGCTTCATTTTTGTACACATCACTTCACCTCTAGGGTTTACCCCATGACTTAGTGTTGCCACTAATTTTTATCAATATGCTCAGCAAACTCACAGATTCTTTGCTTCTGAGGGGATTTGTTAATGAACTCCACAAAGAAATCAAAAGTTCTTAATTTTGATGAAATCTAATCTATTTTTTTTTTTTTTTTTTAGTTATTGCTTGTGTCTTGGTGCCATATATATAAAAAACAATTAATTTTTCTGGGGTTATAAAGATTTATGTCTGTTTTCTCTAAAAGTGTTAGTTTTAGCTCTATTAATGAGAACTAAACTTTGTGTATGGTGTGAGGTAGGCATCACACTGTATTTCATTGCGTGTAGATATTGAGTTGCCAGAGCACTACTTTTCCCTTTGAAATTTCTTAGTACCCTTGTTGAAATCAGTTGGCCACTGATATATAGGTTTATTTCTGCACTATCAATTCTTTTTTTTTTTAATTATTGATTTCAGAAAGGAAGGGAGAGGGAAAGAGAGATAGAAACATCAATGAGAGAGAATCATTGATCGGCTGCCTCCTGCACGCCCTCCACTGTGGATCAAGCCTGCAACATGGACATGTGCCCTTGACTGGAATCAAACCTGGTACCCTTCAGTCTGAAGACCAGCGCTCTGTCCACTGAGCCAAACTGGCTAGGGCTCTGCACTATCAGTTCTATCCCAGTGATCTATATTACTATCATCATGTCACTATCTCATTGTCTTTATTACTCTACAATTTTAGTAAGTTTTGAATGAGGACATGTCAGTACTCCACCTTTGTTTCTTTTAAATAATAAAGGATATACATATTATTTTATATAATTGCTTTTTAAATCAACTAAACAAAAGGAATATGCATTTTCAGTGCCATTGCAAGTTACATAGCTTTACCATTTTTTTCCATGTGAATTTTAATTACTGTTTTGCATCAAATCTTTTTCCTAAAGATGTCCTTTAATATCGCTTTTAAAATTGATCTGCTAGCAAAGAATGATCTTGGATTGCATTTATCAAGTGATGTTTTTCTTTTTTGATGGACAGTTGTTGACTCTTCCTTTCATCACTTTGAAAGCAGTCCTCCCACTGCTTTCTGGCCTGCACTTGTTTCAGGAGAAGCCAATGTGCAATCTTGTACATGACAATTAATGGACCTCTTCTTTCAAGATTTTCTCTGTCTTCTGATGTTAGCATTTTTACTATGATGTGTGTGCATATGGATTCTTTGTGTTTATCCTAAATGGACTCTGATGTGCCTGCTGGATGTATAATAATGTGGTGTGTGTTTTTTTTAATTCCAGTTAGTAAATATCCAGCCATAATTTACTTGAATTTTTATTGCTTTTATCCTGGTACTCCCATTATGCTTCTACTGCTGATCTTTCTTTGCTGATCTGTTCATTTTTGTTCATTGTGTCTTTCTCACTGTTTTTGAATGGCATCGTCTCCTTTAGTGTTTGGCAAATTTACGGATTCTTTGTTCTGTCAGTTCACTCTGCAGTTGAGCTCCTCTAATGAAATTTTCATTCTAGTTATTACTTTTAAAACTCCAAAATTTGATTTGGTTCTTGTTTAAAATAACTTATTTCTCTTTGTAGTAATCCTCTATTGGGGTTGTCATCTCATCATCAAACTTTCTTGACTCTCATTTTCTTTAGTCCTTAAATCCATTCGCAATGGTTGTTCTGCATCTGTCATTTCAGAGGTCTGTCCCAGGCATGGTGAGTTGCCTATTTCTTTTTTTGTTTGTTTGTTTTCCTGTGTTGAAACCGGGACATTCAAAACAATGTCTGCATACTGCTTCCTCCCTCTCGTCTAAGGCTTACTGTGTGCTTGCTTATTTGTTTCATGTCTCAGTTGAACTGTTTTAGTGAAGTCAGACTCTCCTATAGTGTGGAACCTGTGGTTTCGCTGCTCAGCAGGCATAGCCTCCGGAGTGTGTGTAGTTACCAGAGTTTTCTTTGTCCTGATGTTTGTTTTCTAGGTTAAGCTCAGCTGCTGTTGCTTTTCTGTCTGGCTCTGCCCTGGGAAAAGTACTTGCTTTGACCGAGCTGGGGTGGAAGGGAGGATGTGAACAGACCCAGGTGAGAACAGCATAGACTGCCACTGTTTCCACACAAGGTTCATTCATTTTTCTTGCATAAATGTGTCTCAATTCATGTGTCTTTGTTCTGTATTTAGAATTCTGGGTGTACTGTTTGGTGTAGATTTTGGTTGTTTTAAGTAACTTCGTGCAGGTTTATATTTTTGGGTAGGAAACTTGCTGAGCTTCTTACTGTACAATTCCAGAAGCTTCACCCTCACAGACACATTTTATAGACCACATTCTCAAATCATAACCCACTCCTTTGTGTCTTATTTCCTTTGTTCAATATATTGAAATCTTTCACCTGCATGTTTAATATGCAATTGTACTTTTGTTCTACGTAAGATTTATAAAAATTTTAGCATAATCAAACTATTTTAATATTGTTTTTGGATAAATACCATATATGGTATCATCTAAAATAAGAGTACATTTTGGCATCACCATGCTTAGAATAGCGGTTACTATTAGTATACTGAGGAGAACATGTATTGTTGCATCTTTCTTTGTAGTCTTTTATTTAAAAATATGACACTGATAGTTGAAATGTTAATAGTTGTTAAATTGGGTGATGGTGCATAGTATTTGTTTTGCTGGCTTTTTTCTTTAACCAGACTGCATATTTGAATATTCTACAATAATGATATAACTAAAACAACCACAAAAATTTTTAAAATACAAATAGAACATCTGTTGTTCAAATACATAAACACTTAACTTCCTAAACATATAAAAGCATAAGCTAAGTAACTACATATCTTTCCAAAGATTCCAAAGAATTTAGTTTAAATTTAAATGTTTTCAATTTCCCAAAAAAGGACCAAGTATACACAGAAACACACACACACACACACACACACACTTCCTTAAAAACCTGGTCAAATGACTGATAACCTTTATCTTACACTTCAGTGAAGAAGCCAAACACTTCTGAAACATATGAAACATGAATTTGGTTTGACATTTCACAATAAATATCAAAAATAACAACTTCATAGGATAGAAAAATGGGTTTTATTAACCTAGTCTCTAGAAAATTTATCACAAAATTTATTGGTTTTCTTGCAGAAAACAGAAACCTAGCTCTTTGTTTAGTTTCATATATATAATCTAGTTGAATAAAACCATAAAACTCACTTTCTCAGAGATTTACTTTAAGATGCACGAATCTCTTTTTTCTCAACTTTCATTTTTTTTCCCCTAAGCTCCAATACTTTCTGCATTTTTAGGAACCCCAAATCTGATCACCTTACCCAAACTAGGAAACAATAACCACAAACTAGGTTGTCTTTCAGGATATTTCTCAGAGAAGCAATAGTGAATGGATTCTAAAGGTGAAGATAAAACCGTGTCACCCTAACTGGTTTGGCTCAGTAGATAGAGCGTCAGCCTGCGGACTGAAGGATCCCAGGTTCGATTCCGATCAAGGATATGTACCTTGGTTCTGGGCACATCCCCATTAGGGAGTGTGCAGGAGGCAGCTGATCGATGTTTCTCTCTCATTGATGTTTGTAACTCTCTATCCCTCTCCCTTCCTCTCTGTAAAAATCAATAAAATATATTTTTTAAAAACATGTCAAACTAGACCATCTAAGAGAAAATGCACCAAGTTTGGTGCCCATCTGTGGAGGCTAGAACAAAGTAAAACATGTAGCTGACAAGTTCCCTGATCACTCAGAGTGAAAGCAAACACTGTGTGATCTTTACTTCATGCAGATTCCTGGTTTATGCTTAGTTTTCATGTTTTCTGCCACATCCTAGGCCATTTTAATTTATAGTTGCATTTACTCTGCTAACTTCTTGTACAGCTTCTATCTTAGCGTTTATTACACTGGATTTTATTACATGTTTATTTTCCATCTTTTTCATTTAAAATGTTTGTTCTGTGAAGTAGGTATCCTGTGATTTAACACATAAATTAGTGCTAGCTTCCTAAAGAACACTCATGAATGCATGTAGTCAAATATTTATTGAATACCTACTAATCTCCTGGGCCATGTGGAAATTTTAGAGTAGCAGATGATGGAGAGTGTTGTCAGGCAACAGACACCATTCAGCTCCTCAAAAATCTTTGCAGGTAGGCGGTGATCCCCTGTGACTATGTCCGAGACAGACCTTGGGGACAGTCCCAATTATTGTAATAACATATTTTTCAACCACCCACCCACCCTTTTTCTTAGAGCAGAGTTCTATTTTGGTAAATATATTGGAAAACTGCTGTTTTCAACTAGTAGGTGACTCTGTGTTTATGTCAGATAAGATATTCCACCATAAAACCAATGTTGACAGGCCTATGGCACAAATAATCAGCTTGTTAGAGTTGAGGACAGCAAGGATGTTAGCGGTGTTGTGACAGCTCATGGCTCAATCCCTAGAGTCCGGGACAGCTCTGCTTGTAGCAGCAGCCCTGATGAGCAAATGGCAGGAACACTGTTTGGTTTGCTAGGGGATTATTTCTGCAGAGTGCGAAGACGATATCGGATGGGCATTTCTCCCCTTGCATTATTGGTGTTCTAAAAAGAAAGTCAAAATTCCAAATTTTCATATGATTTTATCTCAATATTTCTATATTTAAACATTTTCTAGTTTGTGATACAACACATACACACACACACACACACACACACACACACACCATGAGTTAAAAAAAGAAATGAAGTTAAGATATGGAATTCTGCAGTCTAGCTTGGGGACTTTCTAATCTTGGCTCAATCAGATCCCTTTTCTAGTCCAGTTTACAAATTTCTAAAATTAATTGGTAAAGCTCTATGTTCCTCCCAATCCTAGCCCAATAAGAGTTTTTTAAATTTGCTATAATTCATCTTTAAAACATTTTATTCATGTATTTTTTTCAGTAATTTTTTTTTCTGTTGTCACTTAAAGTCTTTATTTGTTAAATATGTATTGAGATCTGATTTTGCCCATCACGAGTTACCTGTTACTGGAATTTCCTTTATATCATGAAAAAGTAGAAACTGCCCTGGCTGGGTAGCTCAGTTGGCTACAGTGTTATCCCGATAGGCCAAGGTTGAGGCAGGGCCTCTCATAGCAAAGAGCCCGTGAATAATTTCAGTCCAGGTCTGGCTTTGGCGCACAGGGCCTTTCAGGCTGCAGACAGCTGTCTTGAAGTTGATGGCCAGTTACTTTCCTTTGTCATTCTACTCCTGACTCAGTGACATAGGGCCTTTGTAGTTAAGTCAGTCACAGGTCTTAGCCCCTGCAGCCTTGCCTTTGCTTAATGGCTTACTGTTTGTCAAACTCACAGCTCACCTCTTATCAGGAAATACGACTGCCCACAGAGTTTAGGAGGCTTAGATCTCAGATAGTTGTAGAATGGCCACCTCTATCCTTTGGCCTTGCTCATTACTCTGGGCAGCATGGTTTCTATTGGCATCAAGGACACCTTTCTGTGTTAAGAACATCACATCGTATGTAGTTGATCTGTATTCAACTGAAGCACTAAGAACATTCTCAGGTTGTGTCTAAATTTTGAGAGCTCATCCACCTTTTTTAAATTTATTTTTTTATTTCGCAATTAAATGTATTGGGGTGACACTGTTTAATACAATTATATAGGCTCTGAGTGTATAATTCTATGATGTATCATCTTTATATTGCGTTGTGCACCCACCACCCAAAGTCAGGTCTTCCGTCACCATACAGTTGACCCCCTTTACCTTCCCTACTTCCCCTATCCCTCCTGATAACCACTGTACGGTCTGTGTCTGTGAGTTTACCTCTTTCAGTATCTCAGGTCCCTTCACATCCAACACTTAACAACTGAGTTCTTTGCCTTGTCCTTAGGGTGTATTCCTGCAAGCCTTTCCATGTTTCTGTTATGCATAATATGCATTCAAATTTAATATCCTGTGATTTTACCTGCTAACTATCTTTTAGGTTCATCCACTCTACTTTTTACTCCATTTTACTTTTCTATTAGTGCAACCCCATCATGCTTACTCTCCCAGCTTCTAGAGTTTTTCCTGCCAATATGTTACCTCCATTGCAAACAGAGATCCATGTACAGTGGAACTACGACAGTGTTAATTAACACTCATTTCATATCCTGCCAGAGTGCCTCACTGCCCTGTGGACAGGGGCTATCATTGTAATGTGGAAGAAAGGTTTGTATAACGGGCCATTGCCTCCTGCACAGCCATCCTCATGGTTTTGTCCTCAGGTCTCCAACTTCTCTGACATTCTTCTATTCTTGGGAAGCTCAAGGCTAACTTGCCACCTTCAGGTCCCAGCATGGTTGTCAAGATCGAGGGCAGCATTTCATGATCGCTTGGATCAGTAGTAACCAACTTTAATAAAGTTATAGAATTCTGAATCTTCCTTGACATCGGTTTTACAGGAAATGTTAAACATATACCTATGTCATTTTTTTTTTTGAGTAATGTCTTATTTTCCCACTCAAATGTGATAATTTGAAAACCTCACGGTAAGGACACTTTACATGAGATCTACCTTCTTAAAAAATTATGTGTACAAAAAGGATTGTTAAGTGTAGATGTTATGTTGTACAGAAGATCTTTAGGAATTTGTTTTAAGTAAGGATACTTTATGGCCATTGAACAATAATTCCCCATTTCCCCTTCCCCCAACCCTTGACAACAACTTTCTACTCTCTTCTATGTGCTTGACTATTTTAGATGCCTCCTGTAAGTGGAATCATGTAGTAGTTATCCTTCTGTTACTGGATTATTTCACTTAACGTAATGTCCTCTACAGTCACATTTTTTCATGTGTTGGCTACTGTGAATAATGCTGCAATGGATGTGAGAGTCCAGGTATCTCTTATGATCCTGATTTTAATTATTTTGGATATATACTCAAAAGTCACTCCTGTTAAAATGGCTATTATCAAACAAACACAGAGTGTCGGCAAAGACACAGGGAAGTTGGAACCCTTATTTATTTTTGGTGAAAATGTAAAATGTGGCACCCGCTGAAGAAAATGGTATGAGGGTTCCTAAAAATAATAAGTTATCTTAAGATGGGAATTGGGCATTTCTTTAAAAAAAACTCCAATGAATAGCCTAGTACCTAGTAAAGACTAGATACTCCATAAATATTAGATGAGTGAATTAATTGATGAATGATTATCATTTTGACCTCTGTCCTCATATCACATTTTGATTTCCATTTTTAAAGGTTTTTAAAAAGAAGATAGGAAAAGGAGGAAAAGTAGAATAGAAAAAGAAGTTATAGAGACCACATATGACTAAAAATCCTAAAATATTTAACATTAGGTCATTTATAGAAAAAGATTGCTGACTCATGGAATAAAGGATGAAGAATCTGAATCTCTGGTTAAAATATTTTTGCATTTCATAACTTACTAATGGACTATGAAAAATTAAGAGTATGTTCTGTAATTCCTAGAACACACACTAAAAATACACATATCTAAAAAATCAAAAGAAAAAAAGCATGCAAGGAGTACCTTAAAAACAAAATGCATGTGGGAAAAATTAAGATGGCAGACCCAAACACAACCATAGCAAAACTTAGAGCAAACATTATTCTAATAGAGTAAATATATCAATAAGAAGAATATTAGCAGAATGTATTGTAAAACCAAGACCGAACTACATTGCATACCAGACACTTCTTTATACTTTAATAGCGCATTTGTATTGTAATATCTCCCTCTCAGGAAATGATGGAGCAACTAGGAAATAATAAAGATACAGAAGTTTAAGAATATGCTATCCATCTTGATGTAATTAATATCTGTTGGTCTCTAAATTCAGCAATTACATTATACACATTCTGTACAAGGTCACTTGTATGTTAAAGAGGATAAAATATACACTGGACCTTAAAACAAATCTTGGTACTCTCATTTGACTCAGTGATCCCACTTCTAGGACTATATCCCAAGAAATTAGAAACACCAATCAGAAAGAAATATATGCACCCCTATGTTCATAGCAGCTCATTTTACCATAGCTAAGATTTGGAAACAGCCTAAGTACCCATCAGCAGATGAGTGGATTAAAAAACTGTGGTACATCTACACAATGGAATGCTATGCTGCTGTAAAAAGGAAGGAATTCTTACCACTTGCAACAGCATGGATGGACCTGGAGAGCATTATGCTAAGTGAAATAAGCCAATCAGAGAAAGATAAATATCACATCATCTCACTCATTTGTGGAATATAATGAAGAACATAAACTGATGAACAAAAACAGATCCAGAGACAGAGAAGCATCGATCAGACCTTCAAACCTCAGAGGGAAGGTGGGGAGGATAGGGATAAGGGGGAGAGAACAACCAAAGGACTTGTATGCATGCATATAAGCCTAACCAATGGGACACAGACACCAAGGGGGGGAGGGTATGAGTGTGGGTGAGGTGGGAGGGCAAAGGGGGGGATAAGGACACATGTGGAATACCTTAATGATAAAGAAACAAAAAAACAAGTCTTGGTAAACACCGGTTAAATGCACTTTCTCTTCTAATTGGGTCTCCTGGAAGAAATTATAACCTCTCCTCCAATACCTTTGAATGTTTTCCTGTGATGAAAATTCTGCAAATGAAAATTCAAAAGTCATTTATTTAGTTCATGTGACAACCACAAAATTTTGCCTCCTTTTTTGGGCTTAAAATTTGTTTCACAGTCACACTTGAAAAAAAAATACATTTTTAAATTAGCATGTCTTATGTTTGCTTATCCTCATAAATATTCTTTGACATAATAATGAACAATAGCCTATCAGTTCCAGCAAGGTCTCCTTCACCAATGCCCCAGGGGTTCACCATCTCTCATGTCCATATGGGTAAGGTCTACAAGTTTAATCCATCATCCCCACACTGACAGTCAATATAGCTGCAGCATAAATATTCATAAAAAGCATCAGAGACATTCCTTTCATCATCATTTCTTACACTGTCATCACTTTGATTATGAGACTAATTTCTAACCTTCCTTTTGCTCAGCGCTACAATTTTAGGAGAGTAAATAAGTACTTATCTTTTCAGCTGTTCAATGGGTGACCACTTTGGGAGAACTATCATTATAATTTATTTTAGAATTTAGGGGGGGGGGAAACAATTGTAGAAAGAAACACTAGTTCACACAGCACTTTTACATTAAATAGATTCTTGCTTATTGGGGTGTTGGGAATTTGGGGCTATAAATTCACCAAACTCTCAGGCATATTAATGTTGAGGTTCAGTTGTCTTCAGATGGTTATAAAAAATATTTACTGTGCGAGGATAAGGGGATGATTTCATTAACTCAGTTGGCAAACATGAAGAAAGGTCTTACAAATAGACTCACACCATTATAGATATCTTGGATTGCTACAGAATAGAAGGGGTTTATTCTTTACTTTTAAAAATACAGCACGGGAAAGCAAATATGTGTTTGCAGGAAGGCACACCCCAGTGGAAAGAGGTGGTATGACAGAGTGGCTTCTGTTTCAGAGCTTCCCTTCTGCTCCTCTCCCTCCCCAGCATTTCCAGGATTGGATTCTTCTGTTCTCTCCAATGAAGCTAGTCTCACAGGCAGCAGTGCAGTGTGGGAGGCATGACTCTGCTCCTCCTCTGACCTTCTTTCTGACTCCAGCCTGGAAAAGGACACCTTTTTCTTCAAGCACAGATCAGTTAAACTATCATGACCCCAAAGAGCTTGCTCTAAATACTTGATATATAGGCAATTCTTTCTCATCTTGCCTTCAGAAATAAGGGGAAATACAAGTTTGCTTATATTTAATAACTTTTATTTTTATAAAGCAAATATAATGGTTTGATTTGCTTAGCAAGAGCCAGTAGTAAGTTGCTTTAGTTTGTTGGGCAACTAAACGCTATTTAACCTCAGGAAACAGAAACCTTCAGGATTGCCACCATCCCCTACTTCTACAAAGTAACTTGTCTTCATGGAAAGTAAGAACCACCACCTTTATCTCTGTAATAATTTTGGGAGAGATGTTGTGATAGATAGTAATTCTTAAACTGCAGCATGCATCAGAGTCACCTGGAGGGCTTATAAAATTACTGATGGCTACTCCTCACCCTCATGGTGTCTGAAATACTTCCAAGTGAGGAGGATGTTGCTAATCTGCAAACCACTTGAGAGCCACTGTGATGAAGGACATATTCCTCATTTGTAATGCAAATCCCTTCAACTGAGCCCTGGGCCCCACCATTTACCATTGTTAGTATTATCAGAATACTCAACTAGCCTCATTCTTTCCAACCCCAAAATATATATACATATACATATACACACACACACACGCACTAAAGTTTGAAACAAAGTTTTCTATGAACCAAAAACTCTTCATAACTCTCCTTTTCACAAGTAAATATCTTGAAAGCGTTTTCAATGTAATGTCTGCATTTATTCATTTATGACCCTCTTAACTCTCAACTCATTCCAAGGGACTGTTTCCTCAGTCCACTGAACTGAAACACATCTTGGTAAATTCATCAAATACCTCCAGCTTGCTAATCCAAAGGGCATTTTTTTTTTTTTACTTATATTGCTTTTTCTCTTTTCTTTCTTGAAACACCCCTGATTTCTCTCACCCTTACACTTCTGGTTTAACCCGTGTGAACACATCCCTAGTTTAGCCATCCCCCCTTGGTTCTCTGTCGTTATCTTCATAGGCTTCGCTGATATTTTGTCATTAGATTTTAAAGTTCCTTACAATTTTCCCACAAGCCTTCGACTCCTCTTACCTATATCTTTCCAGACCATTTCATGCATTTCTAAGATTCTTTTTTACGATTTTTTACTTTATTGATTAAGATATTACATATGTGTTCTTATTCCCCCATTCCCCCCCGCCACCTCACTCCTGTTTATGCCTTCACCCCCTGGTGTCTGTGTCCATTGATTAGGTTTCTATGCATGCATACAAGTCCTTTGGTTGATCTCTTCCCCTTACCCCATCCCTACCCTACTTCCCTCTGAGGTTTGAGCATCTGATCGATGTTTCTCTGCATTTCCAAGATTTTAATAACCAACTTGATGCAGATCGCTCTTAGACTTATCCACTTAAGCTCCAATGTGTTATTCCTTCTATGTATCTCAATGTCTATTTGCTCTCTCAATTTGGATAACCATACATAGTGACCAGTCTTTGCATTCCAGGGCTTAAAACACAATATTCCCAGACCCAATTATCTGTCTGCCCTACACTTCTATTCTATTTGGTCCTTTTACATCTTTCCAAATCTCAGAGCATGGCTTCATCTTCCTGTCAGTGATGCCAGTTATGAACCTAATTGCGATCTTTGATGCCTCACTTTTCCTCACACTCTATAGGCAATTCATCACATAGTCATGTTCACTTTACATTTTTAAACATCTCTCAAACCTATACTTTTTTATATCAATATTGACAGAGTTTTAGTCTTTATTTCTAAAGGATACTAATTTTTCTAGTCATGAACTTCTATTTATCTTGCTTAAAAATTTATTAGAATTAATGAGTCCTAGGACTGCATATTTTTATCAGCTGTGGTATATAGTAATTATCTATTTGTAAATTGCCTCTGTATAGCCTTCCCTTCTGGATTTTGCTGACACGTAAATCTATGTCTCCTTGATTCCAAACTCATATTTTTAAATTACATTCTATGTTTAAAATTTATTGCAAATGGGGGAGTGCTTTAACATGGATAGACAAAACTAATTGATTTTCTCTATGTAACAATAGCTAGTTAACACTACTAATGAAGAGAAACCATTCACAATAACTATGTATGCATATATAAAGAAACCTACAATTTTATGGGAGAAATACTCCAGCATCTTACTCTTTGGAGCAAAAGAGATAGTGTGCATATTGTAAAATATATAAGTGAGTAATCCAGAGTTTAATGTTAAAAATATCTATGTTCTATGTCACTAGCATGACTTTAATTTTAATACTTTCCTTTTTGGAAATACTAGTACCCATGGGATTTAAGTTGAGCCACAAATGCAAGTACAGAGATATCTGGAAGGATTTCTTTTCCATCACTCAGTCTCGTGCCAAAATATTTAGTAAGGCCCCTAGTTTTGACACATATTGCTTTATAAGCCTTTGTCTGTTTTTAATCTGTGCTGTGAGCTGAAATGTAAAGTCCCCAACTTGTCACCTATGTTCTTCAAAACCCTCAGCACCTTCAGAAGCAGCATGCCTGCCCCACAGACTACGCACACTTTGTTTCCACCATAATTTTCTATTGCGAAAAACCACCCAATATCGACAAATCTCACATTCCGCGGGCATCCAACTCCAGACACTTTCAGGTACTACATTAAGAAATGTGTGATGATGATTACTTCTGAGTGGACGTCTCATAAATGGTTAACTTTTATCACATCATATCAGAACTTGGGGGAAAAACATCCTTCCCTTACAACAGAATTTTCAAATACTTATAAAGTATGAATTTTAACTCATGCCTAAATAGCAGAAATAATCACAGAGCTGTCTCCTATCCCAACCTCTTCCCATCCCAATAAATAACATCTACATTTCATAATAAGAAAGTGATATTCCTTATCCAAATGGCTACATGGTTACTTTCTGTCATCAAATTAGAAAATATTATCTGTGAAGAAAGGGAGTTGATCTTTCTTACTACTTAAAAGATTTTTTTTGAATGAATGGATTACTCTATATTATTTATCTAACACAACAAAGCCACATATTGGATATTTCTCACACCATTTCCTTGACATTGGGAAAATTATTTCATTTCTCTCGGCTGAACCCTCTTCTGTGAAATGGAAATTTTAACACCTGAAGCTTAAGAGACATATAACTCTCATGTGAACACAAAACGATGTCCATTGAACTTCACCTATAATTGGTTTGCTGAATCTTAGCCTTGAGGCCTGAGCTGGCTTCCTGGGTCATATAATCATTCCAATCTTGTTCAATTTTCTCCTGACCCAGTTTTGTATCTACAGTTGTTTGTGGCCTGATAATTCCAGGTTGCTGTCTGCTCTACTCTGACTTACTTAAACGCATATAGTCAATTTTCTGATTATCTTACCTACTAGGTATGATGTTCCTTTTTTTAAAAAACAACACCCTTGATTTTCTATATTTTATATGATTTATTTTAAACAGAGGATAATTCTTTTCACCTACTTTTATTTGTGGTTTCTATTTTTTTAACTCTTTATCCTGATTCTGACCTTGAAATTCCCTAGAATGCTGTTTTCCTAAATCCCCCTCTGCTCCAAGAATTTAAATCATAGATGAGAAGTACTTTTTTTCTGTGAGTTCCAAGATCCACACCACCTTTTGCCTTTGCTGGTTAGGGGAGCATCTCATTCTTAGGTCATTATTAAAATGACCCTAAGCCCTGACCAGTGTGCTCAGTGGTTAGAGCATCAGCTCTTAAACAAAATGGTTGAAAGCTCAGTTCTCCATCCAGGGCATGCACCTGGGTTTCAGTTTCATCCCCACCCTGGTGGTGTTGGAAGCAACCAATCAATGTGTCTCTCTCACATCCATGTCTGTCTGTCTCTTTGTCTTTCTCTCTCTCTCCCTTCCACTCCCTCCAAAAATCAATGGAAAAAATATCCTCAGTGAGGATTAACAAAACAAACAAAAATTATCCTAAGAGGATCTTTGGTTTTCTCTGGCATGGTCTTGAGCCCTTACTCAGTGGCATACTCACCTATTAAAACATGTCAAATGGCCTATTTTTCTCAGCAATTGGGTTCAGGCAGTCAGACTTCTTCTAAACCAGATTTATATTTATTTAACTGGATGGCACATTACTTCCTCAGGAGAAAATAATTGCCATTCTCAGAAGAAACTCACCAAGTAGAAAAGCGATTACAGGGTGCCACACCATGCCTACAAGGTTGTTGGGAGGGCACAGAAGTAGATCGAGAAGAAACAAATGGGTGAGATTAATGGGTAAAGGCATGCAGTACCTGTTGCATCATTCAAGTCTACAACCCACACCGACTACCATAGAAACCAAATACTGCGGGAGTTCTTCATCAGAACAGGGCTGAAGGCCCAACACAGCGTTCTCTCTCCCTCATTTTATGTTCTCCACTGAAAGATCCTCTTTTTTGTAGATACACTATTTATTTGGCTTTCTTAAAACTGATTCAGATAGGTATTTATTTATTTAGCTTAGTGATTGAGCTAATGTCCCTCTTTAACCCTTGAAGAGTTTTTGTAGCTCTGTCTAAGGCCTCATTCACTGTGGTGGATGAAGCCCAGGAGCCCACTAATTCAGAGTTCTGGAGGTGCTTCATCGTCACTCAGGTATCACTTCCAAAGCGTCACTTACATGATGCTATTTACCTCTTTTACTAGTATCATTGGAAATTTATCCCAAATCCCACAATCTGAAAATGCACTTCTTTTTAAAAATGTTTTTAATTGATTTCAGAGAGGAAGGAAGGAGGGAGAGAGAGATAGAAACATCAATAATGAGAGAGACCACAGCCCAGGGATGTGCCCTGACTGGGAAATGAACTGTGACCTCCTGGTTCATAGGTCTTTGTCCAATCACGGAGCCACACCAGCCAGGCTGAAAAGATGCATTTCAACACAAGTAAATCTTTGCTTCTTCCTGGGTAAAGAGATCTGATTTTTTAGACATTGTTTTGGCTGCAATTTGCTGAGAGCCTTTGACTAATCACAGTTATATCTGCAGCTCGGTTTCTCCAGAGGGAATCAGGAGATCCAACTAAATAACAACTGAATGTATTCTCCGGTTGGCTTAAGTAATTCAGCCTGAAACCCTGGATACTCCTTCACAACATCAGATTTAACATGACAATTTAATCATCATTAAAATAAGAAGTAGTAGCAATGTGTCTGTATCCAGGCAGGGTAAGTAAAGACAGAATACCCATTATATAGGTCAGAAAACTGATGGTAATGTTTAAGTGATTTTCCAAAGATGGCCTTATTTGAAGAAGGCCCGCCAGAAGCCAAATTCTCTGACCCTCATTCTTATTCTACATGGTTTCACCTTCTACCACATGGAATACTTTGCACACACGTTGACTGCAGCACTGGCCCATCTACCTGCTCAAATTAGTCAGACATTTAACTTCGGCAATTCCTTTTGAAAGAGAACATAGTCTGAGTGTTCTAAAACCAGAGCAAGTAAATAAACAGCAAAGAGTATACAAAAAAAGGAAATAAAAAAATATTTAACATGCTTCACAAAAGTTTGAACACATATATGTTTCTGCTTTGAAGAAACGCAATGCACTGCAAATTAAATCTGTTCTTAGGAAAAGATGTCGTCTGTTGACAAGGTGGGAGCAATCTTACATTACTAGTGAGAAGGGAGTCAGAGGGCAAATCTGTGTCCCTATCTTCAGGGCATATAATCAAATGACGCCCACAAATATAGGAAAAGCCTTATTCCATTGTTGATGTCAAACAAGCCAACTGCTTTGTACGTTAAAAATGTAAAGATAATTAATGCATATATTCCATGTCTTCTGAAAAATCTTATTTTATGTTTGAATATTAACAGTGACAAATAGTCAAAGTAAGGCAAACGCCAACAGAAGCAAATTATTTTCTATTTAAAAAGTATCCCCACAAATGTATTGTTGTATTTCCTAGACAAGAAAAAAAGAAGGCCATATTTTGTATTTCCAACTGCACATTGTTTGCCTATAAATAGTCACATTTAAAATAAAATAAAAATGTCCCTAACCAGTTTGGCTCAGTGGATAGAGCGTCAGCCTGTGGACTGAAAGGTCCCAGGTTCGATTCCGATCAAGGGCATGTACCTTGGTTCTGGGCACATCCCCAGTGGTGGGCATGCAGGAGGCAGCTGATTGATGTTTCTCTCTCATTGATGTTTCTAACTATCCCTCTCCCTTCCTCTCTGTAAAAAATCAATACAATATATTTAAAAAAATAAAATAAAAATGATGTGATGATAGTACTACATAATGTTTTTGAGAGTTTAGATATGCTGGTCATACATGCCAATGGCACATGGTCTTCGGATCAAATGTGCTAGGTAGGTGAGGAAAGTGAGAGGCGCCCCTTCCCTAGGAAAGTGTGTGTTCTGTGCCATTCTGTGCTGTGACTTTCACTTTAGCCATGGACATCTTAGCCTTTTGGTCGACCCACTTAATTTCTGATTCTAATGTCAGCTCCAAATTATCACATTAATTTTTAATAATCATTGATAGCACCCTTGTTCCAGAAAGCATTTGTTAGGTTATGCAAATAGATTCAATATTAAAATTTTCAAACATTTTAACATTGAAATGGTAAATAAAAATGAAAGGGGGAGTGATGGAAAAGAAACCATGTTCCCCCCAAATTCACTACAATGACTTGGTATACGTGCTGAAATTGGGTTATACGTTACGTTTAATGCCCTAACAGGTTTGGCTCGGCAGATAGAGCATTGAGGTCGCAGATTGGATTCCAGTCAATGACATGCACTTTGGTTGTGGGCTCGCCCCCAGCGGGCAGACGTGTGGAGGGTAGCTGATCATGTCCCCCAGTTGTGTGGCAGTATTTTCTGTTTCCATGTCTCACTCACCCTCTCACCCTCTGAGGCTGTGAGTTCCTGGAGGCTTGAGGGAGTCGCATTGGCCTGTCAGAGGGAGAGATGGGCATCATTAGCACTGTCCTCCTGGGCGGCTAAGGCAATCACACCCTATAAACGCCCTCAGCAAAAGATCAGTCAGGCTAGTGAGCTCCATTCCCGCCTCTAAATATCTTGCTCTATATCCAAGTTTCTGAGTTTCAAAATGTGTTTACAAGAACTTTTCCTCTTTGCTTGTCCTACAGGATTGCCATTCTGATGCGTCTGTGTACTGGGCTTCAGACTAGTTCCACTCAAGGACACTTCCTATATCATTTAAGGGGGAGAGGTCAGTTTCATGGTAGTGCCAGTTGCCATTTATAAGTAATGTATATCACTTGGTTGAGATTTCCATTTGTGTATTTTAGAAACATTCATGAATGTCCTCCATGAACACCCTGTGCATTACTTATTACTCATTCCTAATAAGTGTTATAATACTCATAAGTGTCTTCTGTCTCATTATTGCTATGCATATTTTTCTTACAATTTTGAATAGGTTACTGGTAGTATAACAGAATGTTAGTGTCTTCCATGTATTTATTTTTCTTTTAATCCGATAACCTGACTCAGTATAACTGTATGTTTTTGTGGTTTGTAAATTTTCTTGCACTTTTCTCTGGAACCTATGATACCAATTGGAAATAAGTATTGTTTTAAATTTTATGACTTATTTATTGTCATTATCTAGCCAATAACTTCAGTAAAATGTTATTGAAATAGTTATAGGAAGCATCATACCTAACTCCTTTTCTTAAAAGGGAAAGCTTTTTAGCATATACTATTATTTTTTGTGAGTAGATTTCTGACATATTATTCAGGTCAAAGTTCACGAGTTGCATTCCTTATTTGCTGATTTATTTAGATGAACTGTGTTTACATTTTACTAAGTGAACTTACTATTACATTGTAAGCACATAAGTATTCATTCTGCTTCTTCATTACCAGAGATACAGCATCAGCATCTTGCACAGACATAACACTCCTCTAGAATTAGGGCGACACAAAAAATCTGCCTGGTGGAACTGAATCTCAATTTTATGCAATTTCATGTAATGCAATGCAATTTAGCAAATGTTGGTTGAGTACCTCAATTTCCGCTCAACTAGGTCATGGGGATAATACCATCGAGCCCTATGGGACATCTCATCATATTTATAAGTAGGGGCGTGTATAGATGGCCTGCAATGCAAACTAACAAGTTCAAGTGACGTTACTCATGACGCTGGGCACGCAGAGGAGGGGCCATGTGCTATACTGGGGGAGATTAGAGGTGATTTCCCAGAGTGGTCTGCTCATAAGCTGCTGCCTGAAGGGTAACTGGCAGTGTGTCCGGTTAGAGCTGAAGAAGGTTGGAATATGGAATATTCTGGTCAGAGTGGGTGTAGGTACTGATGTCTAAAGTCATGTATCATTAGAGTCCTGGGGGATTGCATAGTACCTCATGTGCGATCATTTTATATGAAGTTGTTTTGTGAATGTTGGTTTTGTTTTGTTTCTCTCAACATCCTCCCCCCACCTCACATACAACACTACCCTGGTCTCAGAGGTGAGATACCCATAGTGATGGAGAGAGAGGGGAGCAGGACATTTGTGCGTCTTCTTCTTTCCTGTGGTGTCCAACAAATAGGTCTATTCCCTTAAAAGCCTGGTAATGAGATCACCCTGCTGGTTGCAGGCACTCATTCCAATAGAACCAGATGGTTGCTTTTCAGAGGGTATTTGATTCTCCCTCCCCTCCAGCTCTAAGCGATCAAACAGAATAAGAAAAGCCATTTACAACGACGATGCCAATAATATTAAAGTCAACAATGACAATGACTTCCATTCATATAGCATTCCTCGTGGAGTAGTGAGCTCACTTATCAGTGGTTATTTATTTACTTATACTTCACAGAAGCCTTAGCAACTGGCTACCAGCTTTTTCCCGCTCAGAGAATGGAGGCAAGTTACATCTAACCCCAGCAGAGCGGAGGGGTCCAGCCCTTGCACCTGTCCCGCTAGGAGCCTGTGCTCTGCTCTCATGCTGGCCCCGTCCAGAGAGTCAGAGTGGGGAGGGCCTGGCCAGGCGATGAGGCAGGTGCACAGACAGGAGGGACAGAGAACCACTTGCGGGTTAATGTAGGACAACTTCATGAGAGGTTCTGGATGTGTTAAGTATCACAGTGCTGGGAAAAGCTCCATGGATCTTCTCTACATTAAACATTACACATCATTATATTTAATTTTTCCTTTTCAAACCAAAACAAAACAGGAAAACCCTGGTTCTGGCTGAAGTGTTGAGAGTGGGCAGACACAGGGAGAAGACGGGTGCAGGGCCCTACCCACAGGTCAGACAAGAAATCGATGGAGATGAACTTCATTGTCAAGTGGGAAAAGGCTCAGGGAGCACAAAGGACACGAGTAAACCAGGAAATGGCAGCAAGTTGCGAGGCTGTGCGCTGGTGAAGGAATCTGCTGAAGGTCACACAGTGGTGTGCTGGGAAGCCAGCTCTTCCAAAAGGGGAAGGAACAAAAGCCATGGTTGTCGTCTTCGCTGATTCTTATCAATATACCTATTGCTTTAATGTCGAGGGAACAACATTGTGTAACTGAATGTGGAATTGGGAAGAGAGGCAGATAATGGGCCCTCAGAAGTGAGCAGGTGGGCACTGTGCCCAATCTGGATGCCAACCAAGTGCAGTGTCAGTCACAGTGGCAGGTCCCTTCTCTTCAGCACCCGACACAGCCCTGGGCTTGACATAGACAGCTGCCACATCCAGTAGCCTTATGGACAAGCTCAAGTTCTCACCTCTTTTACACTTCAACTTACTCATTTTCCAACTAGGGATAGCATCTTCACCAGGGAGTTGTTTGGAAAAGTAAATCATGAAACATCTGCAAGCATAGCCCAGTGCTTGGCACATTGACCCTCAGTGGAAAAATTAGCCTTGTCATTGTCACTCTTCATGAGCAGGGGGCATACAGACTCTATAAGAAATCATTCCAGGGCCTCCAACTAGAGCATCCCCAGATGCCTAGGAGCCTGGGCTTGGAAGTTAGAGTGTTAGGATAGAAATTCTGGCTAGAGAGTTTAACAATGGTTTGCCTGTAGGCTACTTATTAGCCTCTCTCTGCCTCTACTCTCAGGGACTGGAGAAAATGAGACTGGGGCTATGAGGGATTTTTCCAGAAGAAATCTGGAATACAGGTTATTGGGAGCCTGTAAAACCAATGTTCTGGGAATGTACATTTTAAAAATACATAAAAAGAAGCTACAAAAGAAAGAGTCAGCTTCCACCATCTGACAGAACCAACAAGCCCCAAACTAGCCACGAGAAGTAGTCTATGTGCACATTATAATATAGCCTCTGGAATCTGATTCCCTGTGATCAAATACTGGCACAGACACTCTTCAAAAAGAAAGGAGAAAAGCCGTATGACTTGTGCAAATTAATCTGTGCTACTTTGTGTCTCGGTTTCTCTTGCTATGAAATGGGCATAATAAAAGTTTCAGTGACTTGAACATGCCAAACACTCAAAAATATAATTGCAATATTTGTTCAAGTAAGAACTTTTCTAAACCTAAACTCTTACATGTCCTAATTTTGAAAGCTTTTTGAAGCATTCTTGTTAGGAATTAACTCTTGGCATTATTATAAAGCTAGTCGGACAATTAAGAAATTTAATTTACCCATAAATTCTTGCCTTGCCCTTTTTCTAAATCTGGAGGATAATAACCCTAGTGTGTGTGTGTTTAGGTCAGGCTTAGCAATTACAATTTATATACCAGAATAGTCACTCCTCTCAGGTCCACACATTTAGAGCATTCCCAGACACAATTCTAACGCAAGAATTCCAAGGGTTGTAAGGAGCGCTGTGCCAGAAACAGGGAGGAAGGACAGATATGTCTTAATATAAATCACAACATCGTACAGACCTGTGCATTTTGTGCCATGTAGACATTTGTACCACGAAACATTAGATACAAACATGGTCATCACTATTAAAACCCTGTCTGTCCCCTTGTGGCATCACCAAAGCCCGAATGCACTGAGTATTTGTATCCAACAGGGGGCAGTGCTGGTCTGATCGCTGCAGCCTCTTCTTCCACCTTTTCCAGAAAGTGTGTAAGTACTTGAATCACAGTCAGTAATCTTTCCGGGCCTGCCTTCTTTGGCTTATCAGTAATGTGATGCTTGTTTATGCCTTTTTGGTGGTTTTACTGCACGTCTGTATCCGTGCTCAGTTCCCGAATTTTATTGAGCATCATCCCATTGGACACGCGCACTCTGGCTTGGTTTGGTGACAATGTGACCACAGGACTTCCTGTCCTTTAACACAGGGGAGAAAGTCCATGGCATCCACCCATGTTTCTATTCAGGGGCAGAGTAAGGTGATCCCTACTGAGGAGGGAGGGCCATTCATCCCAGTGTTGACATGCATTATTTTCTGTTCTTCCCCAGCTGCATCTCATGGAAGTTGCAGACTGTGCAGGGAAAGGTAGGAGTCAGCAACCGAGTTTGTACAAATCGAGACTGTGGCTTTTGAGGAGATGAACACTTTCTGGAAATATGTGTCAACATATTTTCTCAAAAAAATTAGGGTACAAATACTCCGTATATGCATAGTTGAAAACATTTTCAACTTCTTTGCCAGGAATTCACAGCATATTGAGATGGATCCCTTTCATAGCCTCCTCCTTACCACCTGTTTCACTATTAATTCTAACATTGAGAAATTAATTTTATTTTTAATATATTTTTATTGATTTCAGGGAGGAAGGAAGAGGGAGAGAGAGATAGGAACATCAGTGATGAGAGGGAATCATTGAGTAGCTGCCTCCTGCACACCCCCTACTGGGGATCAAGCCCCCAACCTGGGCATGTACATTTGACCAGAATCAAACCCTGGATGCTTCAGTCTATAGGCAGATGCTCTTTTCACTAAGTCACACTGGCTAGAGCTGAGAAATTAATTTTAAAGCGGGTATAGAGAGGGGATCAAGGCTCACCATTTTGTGATAGGAACATTAGTGCAGCACTACCTTTATCTTGGCATCTTGTAAAATGCTAAAAACTTCAGCTTGACATGGGATTTTTCTACACTTCTAACTTGTCCTTAAACACAATACCCATTCCTGGACGGAGTCAAGATTTATTCCCAAGAGAATTTAAAATCCTCTTAAAATTGTGTGCGCTGGTCTGTGGTTAGTGACAATTGATCATTTTTATTTTTATTAGTTTACTCCAACTCAGTATGCCCTTCCAAATATTTGTTGACTATAAAACACACAGATGGAAGGAAGCAGTTTTTCTTTCTTTTCGTTTTTTTATCAAACAGGTTTTTAAAAAATTCCTTTGCTACTGTTCTTGGGGGATAAGTCATAAACTGTGAGCAATGTGCTCTGTGGAATTGACACTCTTCTGACTGCCTCAGCTCCCTGCCACCAGGGACTGTGCACATTTCAAACTAAAAATAAAGTAAAAGGGATGTACTGATGGCAAGGTTCTCCATTTTTCTTCTGCTCAAGAACATTTGAAACAGTTTAAATTATGTGGCAAATGGACTTGTTTATTTCCCCCAAACACTCCCAGAGCCCGAAAGATCCTTGTTCTCCAGGATGGATTCTTCAGCCTGTCATGTTAGAAGTCTAAACTGGAGAGGTGCAAAAGAAAAAAAAGCATTTTGTTTTCAATAAAGTCATTTATAATTTAAAATACCAGGCAAGATTTAGCAAAAGTTTCCCCCAGAGAGACAGCACAAGCAAGTTAAAGAGAGAGAAAAGTTACCTTTTAATGCACATTTCGTGTCTTCGAAGTAAACCATCCAGCGAGGTACTGGGGGGGGTGGGGTGGGCGGGGGACAAATGGCCAGGACAGACGGCTCCAGCTTAGGGACCTTCTTCAATGAGCAGGGGGGAGTCTGTTCATTGCTATGAGGATGATGATCCGTGTCAGGTGTCATTTATAGAGCAGGTTTGAGGCTTCCATTTTTAAAAATATGAGAAATATTTAAAATTTTAAAAAGCTCTAAAAGGAAATGTTCGCATCATGAGTGGGGAATGCTCTCATTACCCCTTCCCTGGTTTCATATCCCATTAACCTGGAAGCAGAGGCCTGATGCTCCTGCTCAGGTGGATGTATTTATTTATTTATTTATTTATTTATTTATTTATTTTAAATATAAAACTTTTAAAAAATAAATCTTTATTGTTCATTTTATTACAGTTGTTTCTCTTCCCCCCCATATCTCCCCTCCTCCCAGTTCCCACCCCATCCACTGCCCTTATCCACCCCCACTGTCCTTATCCATAGGTGTATAATTTTGTCCAGTCTCTTCCCACACCCCCAAGCCCCTATCTCCTTGTGAATTGTCAGTGCACTACCTTTCTATGCCCCTGATTCTATTCTATTCACCAGTTTATTCTGTTCCTCAGACTTTTTTTTTTATTCACTTGATTTTTAGGTTCACTTGTTGATAGACATGTACCTGTTCATAATTTTATCTTAGCTTTTTCTTCTTCCTCTTCTCAAAGAATACCTTTCAGCATCTCATATAATACTGGTTGGGTGGTGATTAATTCTTTTAGCTTTTTTTTGTCTGTGAAGCTCTTTATCTGACTTTCAATTCTGAATGATAGCTTTGCTGGGTAAAGTATTCTTGGTTGTAGGTTCTTGCTGTTCATCACTTTGAATATTTCTTGCCACTCCCTTCTGGCCTGCAATGTTTCTGTTGAGAAATCAGCTGACAGTCATATGGGCGCCCCCTTGTAGGTAACTGACTGCTTTTGTCTTGCTGCTTTTAAGATTCTCTCCTTGTCTTTTGCCCTTGGCATTTTAATTATGATGTGTCTTGGTGTGGTCCTCCTTGGGTTCCTTTTGCCTGGGATCCTCTGTGCCTCCTGGACTTGCAAGTCCATTTCTTTCACCAGGTAGGGAAAGTTTTCTGTCATTATTTCTTCAAATATGTTTTCTATATCTTGCTCTCTCTCTTCTTCTGGCACTCCTATAATTCTGATGTTGGTACGCTTGAAGTTGTCCCAGAGGCTCCTTACACTATCTTCATATATTTGGATTCTCTTTTCTTTTGGCTTTTCTGGGTGGGTGGGTTTTGCTTCTTCATATTTCTTGTCTTTGACTTGATTCTTGCGCTCCTCTCGTCTGCTGTTGGATCTCTGTATATTCTTCTTTATTTCAGTCAGTGTATGCTTAATTTCTAGCTGGTCCTTTTTCATATGCTTGAGGGTCTCACTAAATTTATCGGCAGACTCTAGAATATTCTTGAAAAGCCTTATAACCATGGTTTTGAACTCTATATCCAGTCATTTGCTTTCCTCCATTTCTGTTGTCTGTGACCTGTTTCTTGGTCTCTGCATTTTGGCTGCTTCCCCCTTCATTGAAAGAGTGACTTTAATCAGCTGTGTCTATGGTGGGAGAACTTCTATGCTGGAGACACCCTTATGGGGCAAGACTTGCTTCAGTGTGGCTTAGGTGCCCACTGAGTCTGCCTCCTAAGTGCGCCCCTTGTCCAGTTATGCTGGTTCTTCATCTCTAGGAGGTGCTGTCTTTGCTTCTGCCTGTGGCTTCCCAGCCTTTTATATGCAAAAGCCTCTGCATGCAGCTTGGGTGGGGCAGGGTCACGGGGATTCTGCAGGGCGAAGCTACCAGTTATGGCTGCTTCCCAGCCCTGCCCTAAGAGGCACCGGGTCTCACGCTGCACTGGAGTTCCTCTGGCACACAGACGGTGCTAGACAGTCCAGCTCCTCCCCGTAAGTTTCTGAGACCCCCGCGACTCGCCTGGAACTGGAGCTTGTGTTTCCCTCCGGTACAAAATGCTACCAGTCCTTCTTGCGAGCCGTTTCGCAAGCGGCAAACCGCCATCTCCGCGAACCCTCTCTGCGAGCCCCTGCGCGTGCGCCTCCGTACCTCTGCACTTTATTTCCGCACCTCCTCTGAGCCTCAGTCACCTTCTAGTTGTAGAATTTCCACTCAGCCAGCCTTCATGTGGGTCTGGGTGTTATTTGTTTTTTCTTTTCGTTATTGTTTTATAATTGTTGTGGCTAGCAGCAATTCCACTGTTCACCTATGCCGCCACCTTGGTTTCTCTCTCAGGTGGATGTTTTTAAACACTGTCCAGAAGGGAGGATGGTGCCTGAACCCGATGCCTCCTTTGGGGGATGGGCCATGGTCTCCATGGGCAGATCCATGCATCTGTATGGTCTCTTCACCTCCGGTAAAGCGAGGGCTTTCCCACTTTCTCTAATCTCTCCTCTCTGGCCAAGTGTCATATCCATGAGCAAGTGGGACTCACCTTGAACGATACCGCCAGACCTTCACATCGGTTGATATTCAGTGGCGGGAAGTCTTCTCTAGATTCTCCAGGACTACATTTATTGGGAAGAATGGTGGACAGTTGGAACAGGTACTGACATGGAGAGCTGTAGCATTCTGTGCTTAGAGTTTACTTGTGTTCCCTTATTCATCCTTTGATTTGGAGGCAGGCATTACTATCTCAATTTAAAGAGGATAAAACTGACTCAATGTGCTGAAGGACCTTGCTCAAGGTCACACAGAGAAGGGTGTGGTGGAGTCTGGGCACACTGTTTAGCACCTTTCCCTTCTGTCCTGTTTCCTCCAGCTGCTCCTTTGCTGACCTCCATGTCAATTCCCCTGCTCTGAGGAATGGATCACACCTTGCAGGTCACCATTTGGTTTTTCTACGTCCACACTTCATAAAACCATTGTTTTCCGTTAGCCTCACATTCTTGCAAGACAGATAATATAGCCCATATTTTATATGAAGAAACTAGGATTCCACTAGACTAAGGAAACTGCCCCTGAGATTCTAATAGATTAAAGCAATTGCCCCAAATCACATAAATGGTAAGTAGTGAGTCTCAATTTTAGCATGGACTCATCTGACTTGAAAGCTCCTGTTTATCTGCTGGGCCACGCACACGGCCCACCCAGCAGCCTGCTTGTTCTGTCCATTGGGCAGTTGTCCTGCATCCCTCAAGCTTCCTTAAGAAACAGCTTGAATGGTGTTGAGGAGACTCTGCCCTGGGGCTAGACAACCTGGCTCCACTCCTGTTCCCCATATTTTTATCAGGATAATAAATGTCTTCCACATAAGGTTTCTGTGAGGATTAAATAAGTTAAATGTGTGTAAATTCTTATAACAGTGCATGGCATGTATCCAATCAATGGTCATTACTGTTATTATTGTTACTGCCATTATTATTATTATTACTAGAGGCCTGGTGCACAAAAATTTGTGCACTCGGGGTGGGGGGGGGGTCCCTCAGCCTGGCCTGTGCCCTCTCACAGTCTGGGACCCCTCAGGGGATGTCCACCTGCTGGCTTAGGTCCACTCCCCCGGTGATTGGGCCTAAGCTGGCAGTCAGACATTTCTCTAGCAGCCTGGGAGCCCTCAGGGGATGTCTACTTGCCAGAGGGGAGCAGGCCTAAGCTGCAGTCAGACATTCTTAGTGCTGCTGAGGAGGCAGGAGAGGCTCCCACCACTACCACTATACTGGCAGCCATCAGCCTGACTTGTGGCTGAGCAGAGCTCGCCCTGTGGGAGTGCACTGACCACCAGGGGGCAGGTCCTGCATTGAGCATCTGCCCCCTGGTGGTCAGTGTGTGTCATAGGGACCAGTCATTCCCAGTCATTCTGCTGTTAGGGTCAATTTGCATATTACCCTTTTATTATTTAGGATTATTATTATTATTATTATTATTATTATTATTACTAGAGGCCCATTGCATGAAGATTTGTACAATAGGTCTTCCTTCCTCTGGCATCTGAGACCCAGGCCTTTGGTCCAGCCAGAGCAGTGAGGCTTGGCTTCTCTGTTCCGGCCTCAGCAGAGAAGCCAGTCTTCAGACATCTTCAGTCTTCAGTCATCTTCAGTTATCAGTCATCTTCAGTTGTCAGTCATCTTCAGTCTTCGCTCTGCACCTGCATATGCAAATTAACTGCCATCTTTGTTGGGTTAATTTGCATACTCGTCCTGATTGGCTGGTGGGCATAGTGGAGTGACTCCAATTTGCATGTTTCTCTTTTATTAGTGTAGATTATTTTGTTGAATCAGTAGCAGTTCTAATGCATTTGGAGATCACTATTTCTTTAATTATATTCACTAAGTAAGATCTGTAATAGTGGTTTTCTATTAAATTTTTTTAATGTTAGTTTTTTAAATAATTTTATACATTTCAAACTGGATTATGTTTCCAATTTGAACAGTTACCTTCACTGATACTATTAACTATTAAATATATTTTGTAAACAACTAGGCACCATTATACAAACTTCTCATTATAAAATATTCATTTTGTCAAAAATAACATTAAGTATTAATAGCTTCAGTGGTCAATATTTAATATATGCACATCCTACCTAAAGATAATATGGTTTTCGTGAAATATTTATAACAGTTTTATCTGATCTGTGTGAACTGCACTAAAGGCCTGAACATTGGAGTTGTCATCTGTTTCTACAAGGCTAGTGTAGTTATGACCACATCTATTAAGTCACCATCATCTGTATTCTTTTCATTCAATTTTGAAAATTCAGCTCTAAGTATCATTGTTTCTGTACTTATGTGGAAGTTTTGTAGATTCATGTAGCAAAGTTAATTAAATGATTATCTGTATTGTTGTAATTCACTGTACTTATAGTGACTTCAGTTCTCATTGTAATATATTATACTGTATTTTGTCAATTCAAAAATGACATTTTTATTTTTAATTTTAACCTCTCTGAACTCTAGATATGTCTTTTAATCAGTGCCATAAGGGCTTTCAAGTAGACATCAGCCAGGATGTAGGTACCACGTCCTGTGTAGGCACACACTTTAAAAGCAACACCACTGGAATTTAAAAGATACTTCCCCCCAAAAAAATGTAGAAAATTTGTATTTATTTTTCCCCCAGCATCAAATCATCAAATCGACTATAAAGAAGGGATGAGGGAGGTGTTAAATCATAAGTTTTGGGCAACATTAAAAAAAAAATAGCAGCATGCTTTGCGAATCTGGCTGAATGGCTTTTAGTTCTTTATGGATGATTTCAAGAAATTCATCAACAACAATCAATACTTCTGTTGAGCACAGAGGATGCCACTGATTGGATAAACACTGGATGGGCAACTCTGAGTTGAAGAGGGACTCAAGAGAGTCCAACTTCCAATGTGGAGAAATGTTATGGATAATTTAACCAATTTAGTTTTGAACATCTTAAAAACGCTGAACAAGAATAAAGTAAGAATTCTATAAATAAGTGCACTGTGTCAGAGTCGCACTGGCAAGATTGTGTGCTTCTTCATTGCACATAGCACAATGGCAAATGGTGTGATCAATAGGGTCTTAGCACCTGAAATACAGCCTTCAAATACCAGCTGCTCCATAAGGAAGGGTGTTCCTCCAGGTCAAGCATCATATGCTCTCCATTCTTTTTTATTTTTAAATCTTCACCTGAGGATGTTTATTGACTTTTAGAGAGAGGAATGGGATGAGGGAGAGAGAGGGGAAAAAAAACGGTCAGTAGGAGAGAGAGACACTAATTAGTTTCCTCCCACAAATGCCCTGACAGGGCATTGACCTGGCAACCTATGTATGTGCCCTAACCAGGAATCAAATCCACAGACCATTTTGATGTGGAAATGCTCCAACTAACTGAGCCACCAGCCAGGGCTGTGCCACTCCTTGCATTCTCCTTGCCAAGTACAACATTTAACAGAGAAAGGTATTCAATAAATAGATGAATAGATAAATGAAAGATTCATTAATATATATATA
>PVJC01012147.1:0-40160 GCA_004026665.1 Murina feae | reverse complement strand
GCATGGGAAGACAATTCATAAACATTTGGTTAAACTGTGAAATATTTGCACCTGGCTATGAAGCAAGTTGGGTTCCTGGGCTGCTGAAACTCCAAGGAGGCTAGTCGCTAGGGAGAGGAAGCTAGGTGTTGCTACCTAACATCTTTATCTGGCACCCACAGCCACCATTTCTGGGCTGAGCTGGGCTGTGGGCCACATTTTGCGCCATGGGGTCTTGGCAGCATTGGCTGCGATTTAGTGGGGTGTCACTCCATGGTGGTGGTGGGGCCTGTGTCCTACATGGGGGAAGCCAAGTGTTGGTTTGTTGACACCAGATTCACAGTGCCATTTATTTTTAAATGGCCACTGTGCATCATGGAAGCTCCTGTATTGAGCATCTGCCCCCTGGTGGTCAGTGTGCATCATAGCTACCAGTCAGATGGATGGACACTTAGCCTTTTATATATATACTAGGGGCACAGTGCAAAAAAATTTGTGCATTCGGGGGGGTCCCTCAGCCCAGACTGTGCCCTATTGCAGTCTGGGACACTTCAGGGGATGTCCACCTGCTGGCTTACACCCGCTCCTGGGTGATTGAGCCTAAGTTGGCAGTCAGACATCCCTCTGGCAGCCCGGAAGCCCTCAGGGGATGTCCACTTGCCAGCGGGTAGGAGGTCTAAATTGCAGTCGGACATCCTTAGCGCTGCTGAGGAGGCAGGAGAGGCTCCCACCACTGCCACTGTACTGGCAGCCATCAGCCTGGCTTGTGGCTGAGCAAAGCTCCCCCTGTGGGAGTGCACTGACCACCAGGGGCAGCTCCTGCATTGAGCGTCTGCCCCTTAGTGGTCAGTGTGTGTCATAATGACCAGTCATTCCCAATGGTTCTGCTGTTAGGGTCAATTTGCATATTATATAGGATAGAGGCCTGGTGCATGGGTGGGGGCCAGCTAGTTTGCCCTGAAGGGTGTCCCGGATCAGGGTGGGGGTCCTGCAGGGGTGCTTGGCCAGCATGGGTGAAGGGCTGAGGGCCATTTTCAGGCTGGCCACATCCCCTTCAGGGTGGGGGTCTCCCGTGGGGTGCCTGGCCAGCCTGGGTGAAAGGCAGATGGCTGTTTGCAGGTTGGCCACAGCTCTTTCAGGGTGGTACCAGCAATATGGACTAAACCAGTTTTACACTGCGACTCAGCTCTGCTGTTGAGACTCATTATTTAGCAGGAATATGTTCTATGTGACCAGCAAAACACTGAAAAAATACACCCAAGCCCTAGTCTGTCTGGCTCAGTGGTTAGAGTGCCAGCCCTCGGACTGAAGGGTCCCAGGTTCAATTGTAGTCAAGGGCACATACCTCAGTTGCAGGCTCCACCCCTGCCCTCAGGTTGGGGCATGTGCAGGAGGTGGCCAATTGATGTCTCTCTGAAATGGATGTTTTTCTCTCTCTCCCCCTCCACTCTCTCTAAAAATCAATGGAAAAAAGCCCAGCCAGCATTGCTCAGTGGTTGAGTATTGACCTATGAACCAGGAGGTTACAGTTCGATTCCCAGAGCACAGGTTTCAGGCTCAATCCCCAGTGTGGTGCTTGCAGGAGGCAGCCTATCAATGATCCTCATCAGTGATGTTGTGATGTTTCTATCTCTCTCTCCTTCTCCCTTCCTCTCTGAAATCAATACACACACACACACACACACACATATATGCATGTAGGGACCTGGAGAGCATTATGCTAAGCGAAATAAGCCAGTCAGAGAAAGATAAATATCACATGATCTCACTCATTTGTGAAATATAATGAACAACATAAACTGATGAACAAAAATAAATCCAGAGACACAGAAGCATCCAACAGAGCGTCAAACCTCACAGGGAGGGTTGGAGTGTGGGGAGAGAGATCAACCAAAGGACTTGTATCCATGCATATGAGCATGGCCAATGAGCACAGACAATAGGAGGGTGGGGGCAGGAGCAGGTGGGAAGAGGTCAATGAGGGGAAAAGGAGACATACACTTCAACAATACATAGTTTTTTCAAAAAAGAAAAATCAATGAAAATAATATTCTTGGGTGAGGATTAACAAAAAATTTTTTTTTAATTTAAAAAAGGATGACAAAGCAATGTAATAGTACCTAATTAGGGAGAAAAAATAATAAGTAGAATATTTCTAATCCAGCACCCCACTACTTAAAAAGAGAGTCAATGGTCAAGAGTTGGAAATAGCCAAAGTGCTCTACAATGGAGGATTGGATAAAGAAGATGTGGTATATACCATATACACAATGGAATACTACACGGCCATAAGAAAGGATGACATAGCATCATTTACAACCTGGATGGATCTTGAGAACATTATGCGAAGTGAAATAAGTCAAACAGAAAAAGTTAAAAACTATATGATTTAAGTCATACGTAGAATATAAAACTGAAACTTATGAGCACAAACAGCAGTGTGGTGGTTGCCAGAGGGAGGGGATGGGGGAAAAAAAGGGGTCCTAATACTTGGCTAAACTTTCAGCTATTATGATATCACAGTATGATTAGCCAAGAGTATGGTGAGAGCACAACAAATTATTTTATGATATTTAAGCATATAATCCTAGAGTATCCCCCAACTCCACGCTAAAGGCATCATGATCCATGAATAAATGAGACAGTAGAGAAAATTAAGAGAAGTATTCATGAATAAATTGGCATGTTCGGTGAAACACTTTGTTGTCTTTGTAGCATCCTATATGAACTGAAATGGGAAAAAGCCAGAAAGTGAAACTTCCCACAGAAGAATTGTTAGTTTTTAAATATAAGTGATTAGAGCTACAGCAAAAGTTTTGAGTATAAAATCAGATGGATCTAGCAGATAAAAATGAAAGAGACAATATTTGGCATAGCATAAGAGCAAAGAAATCTTACCCTAAAATTATAGAAACCAAAGTAATTGGATTTGAACCAGGAACAAAATCTAGGATAAAAGTTTCTGAATAGAGTGATATATATGGGTAGAGTCCTGCTTTTTCTACTGGGAGAATGACTCTACGTACATAATTTAGGAACAGATATCATTTTCAACAATTAAATCATAGAACTACTGAGTAATATAAAGCCAGAGACAGACACTGTGGTTATTTAATGACTGGATAAACATGACAGAAACAGAACACGCCGTTCTTGGCTTTGATAAATAGTTCTCCACCCAAATACTGGAAATCACATAAGCAGCACTAACATTAAATTATGGATGACTGTCCACCAATTACTTGTAAGTAGAGCAGACAGATCATCAGAGACAATACCTAATAGTCACTAGCCATCAATAGCTGAGCATTTTTAATGTGCCAACTTTTGTGGTATGTCAAATATCATGTGTAATTCTCACAATAAAGCGGTAGATAGTATTATTTTTACCTTGTTATCCATGAGAAACCTCAGGAACATAAAGTCAATCCAGCTTTCTGACTTCAGAGCCAGAGCTTCTTTCTAATCACTGTCCTCTAAAACTCTAATCTCTACAAGCCATTGTTTAATGATCTGAGAAGAGTGGCTACTGGCAGTAATGGAAAAAGAATTTCTGAAAATAAAAAAGCAGTCCATTAGACTAATCACCAAAACATCAGGTGAAGAATTCATAATAGAGAATTTTTAAAACGTATTTTATTGATTTTTTTTTCACAGAGGAAAAGAGAGGGATAGTCAGAAACATCGATCAGCTGCCTCCTGCACAATCCCCACTGGGGAAGTGCCCACAACCAAGGTACATGCCTTGACTGGAATACCCTTGAGTCCACAGGCTGATGCTCTATCCACTGAGCCAAACTGGTTGGGGCCATAATAGAGAATTTATTCTATCTCTTCTTCTGGCAATCGCAGCATCAACTATATTTCCACTTTGTTTTATTTTTTATTATTTTAATTTTAAAAAATTATTGTTGAAGTATTACATATGTCTCCTTTCCCCCCCTCAATTGACCTCTTCCTGCCCACTCCTCACTGCCCCCCCCCACACACACACACACACACGCACAGGCACTCACCCCCCTACTGTCTGTGTGGATTGGTTATGCTTATGTGCATGCATACAAATTCTTTGGTTAATCTCTTTTTTTTCTCTCGTTTTTTTTTCTTTAGTTAATCTCTTATAACCACTCCCTCACCCTCCCCTGCCTTCCCTCTGAGGTTTGACGGTCTGTTGGATGCTTCTATGTCTCTAGATCTATTTCTGTTCATCAATTTATGTTGTTCATTATATTCCACAAATGAGTGAGATCATGAGATACTAGTGTTTATCTTTCTCTGACTGGCTTATTTCGCTTAGCATAATGCTGTCCAGGTCCCTCCATGCTGTTGCAAATGGTTCGAGTTCTTTCTTTTATATAGCAGTGTAGTATTCCATTGTGTAGATGTACACAGGTTTTTAATCCACTCATCTGCTGTACATTTCCACGTTCATAAAGTATTTTCATCATCATCATTCAGCGTTAATTGTAAATTGTGCATTGTATTAACGTGATGCTAAATATTATTTTAAATATGTTTTTATTGATTTCAGAGAGAGGAAGGGAGAGGGAGAGGGGAATAAAAACATCAATGATGAGAATCATTGATTGGCTACCTCCTGCATGTCCCCTACTGGGGATTCAGCCTGCAACCCAGGCACGGCTCTGACCGGGAATCGAATCGTGACCTCTTGGCTTTGATAAATGGTTCATGGGTTGACACTCAACTACTGAGCCACTTCATCCAGGCATGGTGCTAAATAAATATTATATATATATATATATATATATATATATATATATATATATATATATATATATTTCAGAGAAGAAGGGAGAGGGAGAGAGAGACAGAAACATCAATGAGAATCATTATCAGCTGCCTCCTGCATGCGCCCTACCAAGGATCAAGCCTGCAGCCCAGGCATGTGCACTTGAATGGATTCGAACCTGGGGCCATTCAGTCTGCAGGGCAAAGCTCTATCCACTGAGCCAAACCAGCCAGAGCAATGGTGCTAAATCTTAATCAAAGAACCAGCCCATCAAAAAGCCTTTACGTCGGCCTGTGGACTGAAAGGTCCCAGGTTCAATTCCGGTCAAGGGCATGTACTGTGGTTGCGGGCACATCCCCAGTAGGGGGTGTGCAGGAGGCAGCTGATCGATGTTTCTCTCTCATAGATGTTTCTAACTCTCTATCCCTCTCCCTTCCTCTCTGTAAAAAAATCAATAAAATATATTTTTAAAAAAGAAAATGATACATGTAAACGTATTCTGAGAGGAAAAAGGTAACAAGAAAACCACTAATTTGACATTATGGAAGGCAGACTTTTAAAAAATGAAACAGGCATCTAACACCTTCAATTAAAATTTTACATTTTAACCATTTTTGTTATCTCAATAGTAAATTTGCTTTAAGCATTTCTATAGTAATCTCTATACTCAGAAGATACCTCCAGGAGGGGGAAAAAAATGCTTTTTGTGGTTTTATTAGCAGAAAAATAACTTTTAGTTCTAAAATATTTTTGTTAAATAGGGCATTAATACTTGAGTTTAATAAAGAGGCAGAGTTCAAGTGCTCTTGCTTTTAATTATACTTTTTCTCTACATTCATATAATATTCTGTATTAACCAAATACCCCACCATAATCAGAAAATTAAATGCAAATAAGTATTTGCCATGTACAAGAGATTTTGATGACATTGTGAGTGAAAAAAGGAGATAAGAAAAAAGGGTATTTGTCCATGAGAACTACACACTAAGTTAGAGAAGTTAACACACACACAAATAAGAAATGAACTCCTTTAAACATTCATCCCCCTCTTTGGCCACCCCTCACTCATTGAGTCTTTAATCTTTAATGTAACTGTTCCTCAATGTTCGCATGTTCTTCTCACTATACACTGTCACCCTAAATGATCTCATCTAAATCTTCAAATTAACATTGATGCAAATGTCTGCCACAGCTGTATCTCTTTTTGCTCTGGAATCACATTTTCATCTGCCTGCTGAAGTCATTCCAGTGGACTTTGTGATTATATCTCCTACATCCTTTTTAAAAATATATATTTTATTGATTTTTTTACAGAGAGGAAGGGAGAGATATAGAGAGCTAGAAACATCAACGAGAGAGAAGCATCAATCAGCTGCCTCTTGCACTCCCCCTACTGGGGGTGTGCCCACAACCAAGGTACATGCCCTTGACCGGAATCAAACTCGGGACCCTTCAGTCTGCAGGCCGATGCTCTATCCACTGAGCCAAACTGATTGGGGCTCCCCTACATCTTTTACACCCTAACCCCAGAGGTAGGTTTCTTTAGTTTAAGAATCCTATCCAACCACCTTGCTAATTATTGGTTTAAATGAGCACAAAGCATTCCTCTGGCTTCAAGCATGACTTAATGCAAGGCATGAGATTCTAGGCTTTGACAAGTGAGGAAAGAAGCCAATCTATCTTTCATCTCTCATAGAGAGAGATGGCCTCTTTTCTCCCCGCAATATAGTCATGTGCATATGTAAGGCCAGAATACTTGCAGCGTTCTTAAAAACTAGCCTAAGGAAGAAGCTGACATGAGGAAGAGAGAGCAGAGCCAAGTCAATCACTGGGAACGAGAACTGGAGACATTTTAGGTCAACCCTAAAGCTTGTCCCACCTCTGTGTTTCCAATTTATGAACCAAATATTGCCATTATTTCAGCCAAGGCGAGTAGGGGTTTTTTGTTGCTTGTAGCCAAAAGCATATTAATGGGTATACTCATATAAATAAGTCCCTTGTTGGCTCAAAGTTCATAATATCTAAAACTGAGCACATCAAATTTTCTTTTAAACCTGCTCCTCATTCTGTATTTCCAATGTTGGTTAGTGGACTCATCAGGAACCTGATCACTTAAGCTAGAAATGAGTCATTTTGAACGCCTCTCTTTCACAATCACATTGTTTCGTTGTTTCTGCTTCCTACTATATCTCACCTTGGTTCCTTCTTTTCATTCCAATTGCTATCCCTCCAATGCCATCACCTCTCACCTACAACACTGCAAAAGTTCCCAACTAGAGACTCTCTAACTTTAACCCTTCCTCTTCCCTTCATTTATTCAACATGTTTCTGCCAAAATATAGAATCTTCCAAAAATATAGATTCAAACCGTAACCTTACAGAAATTCCAATGGATTTCCATTTCCTATAACAGCATTTCCTAAAATGTGTTCCGTAGAACAATAGTCCCAGGAAATTACCATTTAAAAAGGGGGTTTTGTGACAAAAAACATTTAGAAATTTCATCTGTGGTCACAAAATTCTAAGATAATCCCCATGATCTCTACCTCATGGTATTTTCTCCTTTCTGTGGTACTTTCCCATGCTGTATAAGGGTTGGTATATGTGACCACTAGAATATGGCAAAAGTGATGGTATATCACTCCAAGGTTGTCATAAAAGTTAGCTTCTGTGTTTGTATTTCTTGGATCACTCATGGGGAAGCCAGTTGGCATGTTGTGAGAAGAGACCCATTTGATAAAGAACTGAGGCCTCTAAGCAACATCCATAATTCACTTGATGGGCGTATAGTCTTTTTCTACTAAGCAGTTAAAGAATATGGTGGAAGAGCCCTTTTCCTCCTTAATACCCTGTCCCGTCAGCCTCCACAGATAATCACAATAACCTAGCTGAAATAGAAAATAATAATTTATAGAGGAGAATTATAATACAGAAGAAGCAAGAGTTAACATACTAGCTAACTTGAACTTTCCCTTGTACTACAGGGAGAAAGCAGCCAAGACTTAGGAGGGAGTCCACTTTGGACCTTCCATCCATTCCTAACAGGAAATTCCGGGCTCCCACCCCTGCCCCTACCTCAAGTATCTCCTCTTCAACACACATAGTCCTACAACCCCCAGTGAGGAAAGAGGCCAATCTATCTTTCATCTCTCATAGGGAGAGATGGCTCTATCCCTGGGGGCAGGGAGGAATCTGCTTTTGCTCCTTCCATAGGAAAAGATTTTGTCCCAGTTTAGGCTCTAATGCCTCAAACAAGGACTACAAAAGAGAAGAAAGTCAGTTCAAATCACTGTAAGAAGGCCGAGTATATTGCATATCAATACTAATCTGTTCTTGCTGGGCAAGAATTTTATACCAGTGAGGTACCCACTCTCAATGGCTCTATCTCAAGTAACTCTGAACTTCAACTAGGTGGTCAGCAAGACTACCAGTCCCTTCGTCATATTTAAGGTAAGTAAATCTCCCAAAAGACTTGCATTCGTGATTTTTCTTGAAGGCATCAAAGTCTAAATTCATACTGAAGAAAGATTAATCCTCTCATAAAGATTCCCCATTGAGTTAATGTTTTCAATGGTTTTGTTCCTACTCCAAGAAGCTTAAGGGCATCACAAATTTACTTACTGGCTATTAAAGTCTCCTCTCTCTCTAACTTGGAGATTGGCACTAGCCTCAGTCATGTTCTTTGGACTCAGACACCCCTACTGATAAATGGGTGATAATAGGTGCTAATACTTTCTATCATAAGAGCATGATGTAATGAAAGTAAAGACTAGCCTGGCTGGCGTGACTCAGGGGTTGAGCATCGACCTATGTATGAACCAGGCGGTCACGGTTCAATTCCCAGTCAGAGGATGTGCCCCGGTTGTGGGCTTGATCCCCAGTGTGAGGCATGCAGGAGGCACCTGATCCATGATTCTCTCTCATCATTGATGTTTCTATTGCTCTCTCCCTCTGAAATCCATAATAAAATAAAATAAAATAAAAGAAAGTAAAGGCTAAAACATATCATAAAAAAACCTACGAGTGTTTTTATGTTCATCCATTCAACTACCGTTTAGTGAGAGACTCCTACATGCCAGGTATTGTGGGTACAAAGACAAGGAAGATGTAAAAGATGTAAGGTGTGCCCTGAACAGTTTGGCTCAGTGGCTAGAGCGTCAGCCTGTGGACTGAAGGGTCCTAGGTTCGATTCTGATCAAGGGCATGTACCATGGTTGCGGGCACATCCCCAGTGGGGAGTGTGCAGGAGGCAGCTGATCGATGTTTCTCTCTCATTGATGTTTCTAACTCTCTATCCCTCTCCCTTCCTCTCTGAAAAATATAAATAAAATATATCTTTTAAAATAAGATGTAAGGTGTTAGGTCTGATCAGGCTGGTCTGAGTGTACTGGTGTCTTTACAACTAAATGACACAGACCAATAAGCCAGAACAAGCAGAATAGGGAAAGTGAGATAGTTAAAAAGCAGTTTGCAGTCATTTGGAAAATCTAGATGCCAAGCAGTCCGAAGGCAAATAGCTTAAATCAACCTATTCAGGGAGACAGCCACACCCAAGGACAAATGAAACTAAAAGAATAAACCTCAGCCCTAACCAGTCTGGCTCAGTGGATAGAGCGTTGGCCTGTGGATTCAAGGATCCCGGGTTCAATTCCAGTCAAGGGCATGTGCCTTGGTTGGAGACAAATCCCCAGTGGAGGGTGTGCAGGAGGCAGCTGATCGATGTTTCTCTCTCATTGATGTTTCTGGCTCTCTATCCCTCTGCCTTCCTGTCTTTAAAAAATCAATAAAATATATTTTTTAAAAAAGAATAAACCTCATTTTGGTATATTAGACTACAACCCTTTAAACTACTGTCTCTTTCCTCCCACCAAACCATTTGTCATAATTCTTATTGTTTTAGTTTTTGTCTCAATTATACTAAAATTTATAAAAGTTTGTTTCTGCCAGGTTACAAACCTTACTTGTACTTGGGAAATACCATCCCTACACACCATCACAACCCCATTTTCTGCTTAGGCCTGATCGTCCCTCTGACTCCCAGAGCAAGGATGGTGGGCCAGGTACAGAAACTCACCAGGGTAGAAAGCTCTGGATGTCTAGCAAGGGGCAAAATGGGGAAAACAGGAACCTCACTCCCAGGATAATCTATCCTCCCTTTCATATCACTAGTCAGGCAGCTTTAGACCCCTGGTCTTTTCCTCCCTAAAGATAACATTCTTCAGTTGTATTTCAGCTTCAGGCCCAGAAAGGCAGCAAAACCAGACAAGTGATGCTGCGGCAGCCTCAGGACCAGCTTTTACCTCCCTTCACTCAACAGGACCACTTTTGAGCCTTCATCAATCAGTCTCTTGGGGAAATGATGCCACTTGGACCCCTTGCTCCAACCATGAGATATCTATAGTGTTCCAGATGACTACAATCAAAGCCCACCCCCGAAACCCTGCCCTCCCATCTTTGAGTTGGGCTCCCACACTTCCCCTCAGCGGGAAGTAACTACAAAAGATAGACCCTTCGTCCCTATTTCATAAAACAAAAAGGCTGGAAAGTTAGATCAAATAATTGAATCAATATCCCCTCCCTGGGAACTGACATTTAGACCACTTCACAACCAACATTCCCTTTTGCTTAGACCACATTCCACTTGCTAAGACCATTATCCTTCCCCTCCGGACCTTCCCAGGATCTGGACCTGCCCAGAGATTTCTTCACTCAGAAAAAGCCCTGCCTTGAGTCCTTTAAAATCTCTGACTCTGTCCCTGAGTCCTGCGCCATTTTGGGGTTCAGCCTATCTGGGTTTCCAGATGACCTAGTAAGTTAATTCTTTACCCCTTTTAGTGGGTACCTCCTTTGGCAGCTCTAACATAAGGCATGATTCCCTGAGAGCTTGTAGTTTGATAGAGGATTTATTATTGAGAAATTGTTTGGCCCAGGTGTTTTAACCTCCAAACTAACGTTAATTTGCTAAATGAGCCACTTGTATTTCTTTGTCCTCAAAGCACAGTTAGTAAAATGTCCTCAGAATCTGAAGCATAATTTCCTAGGCTCTTAAATGCACAATATTTGATTCAGATAAATCCGCAATTTTCAATTTCTATTTCTTCAGTTAATTTCAAAGATAGGGTATTAGAAGTCAACCTCAAGATCCCTCTTGAAACCTAGATCAAATCCTAAGCAGCTAGGTCTGTGCTGCCTCCTCCTGGATTCCTTTCATTGTCAAGAATTAAAAGGAGCAGAAGGCATTCCTTCAGATAAAGAGAAAAAAAGAAAACAAAATCACAACCACCACCACAACAGCAGCAGCAAGAAGGAATTAATCTCAAGCTATTGTGAAACCTAAAGTCCCTAAAATTAAAAAATGTTTAAAAACCTCTAACAAAAATTAGTCCAGGCCAGTCTAGTTCTCCGTCATCACAATCCCTTCAATTACTTTGAAGTCTAAACCAAGTGTTGAGGCACAATCATTTAGGTAAGGATAGGTAGGACATTTGTCTACTTCCCTTCCCACCAACTAGTACTATCAAAACATTTGAATTTCCATGGTAACTACAAACACCTCACCATTATCTTCATTATAGATTCTGATGCATTACTTATAAGGTTCAGTTGAAAGAAATGGGGTAGGTGAGAAAATTGAAAAGGCAAGCCAGCACAGACCTAGAGAGCTACTAATTAGTTAGAAATTAGAATTTTTCAGCATAGTATGGCAAAGAGCTATGACGTGGAAAACAGTTGTTATATATTATGTTGTATAAAAGAAACTTTCTTTGACCTCATTTTTTCCTCATTATTCCTTTTATCCTTTATCACCTTTTACAGCTTTTATTTTTGTTTTGTTTCTTCTTTTTATTGGATTTACATTTTGCAATTGTGTCCTTTATCTCACTAGTCCTCCTTTTCCCTTTTTATTTTTATTTTTTAAATGTATTTTATTGTTTTTTTTTTTAGAGAGGAAGGGAGAGAGATAGAGAGTTAGAAACATCGATGAGAGAGAAACATCGATCCAGAACCAAGGTACATGACCTTGACTGGAATCAAACTTGGGACCCTTCAGTCTGCAGGCCAACGCTCTATCCATGAGCCAAACCGGTTAGGGCATCCTTTTCCCTTTTTAAATACTATTTAATACTTTATAGAAATGTACAGTTTTAAATTTGTCATATTGCCTTTTTTTGTTCTTGAATAGGAATTGAGCAAAAGGAGGGGTTTAAGACATAAGAAATTTGTTATATGCATTTTCTGCCTCAGTAGAGTAATAGTGCCTTCTAGTGTTTGCAGTAACATTTTGTATTTGCATCATTTCTAATCATCTAAAAAGTAAAATACTTTTACCCTTTCTAGTTCTCTTGACATATTTATTAAATATTAGAGGCCAGGTGCATGAAATCTGTGCATGAATGCAGTTCCTAGGCCTGGCTGGTGATCAAAGCATGAGCATCTGGCGTAGAAGGGCAGCACCTAGGCCCCAGGCCCCCGCGCTTTGCCCTCCGCCTGAGTCATCAGGCCCCTGCCCCGCTCCCTCAGTGCCTGGGAGCCAGGCAGCAGCCCCAGCTCCTGCTGCCACTGCTGGTCGCTGTCTGAGGGGCAATCGATGGGGTGATCGGGCCCCACCGGGCTCCCTCAGCCCCACTCATACCTACCTTAGCCTGGCACTGCTCGCTCACCTGCCCTACCACCCTGCTGCGGTCCTGCTCTTATCAGAGCCCATCGGGGCCAGCAGTGCCTCCACTGCTGCTGGCTGCCAGCACTGCATCGCCAACACCCATCATGTTCCACACCACCCCGAGGTGGTCAGCACACATCATAGTGAGCAGTCGAATTCACGATTGAAGGGACAATTTGCATATTAGGCTTTTATTATATAGGAAATAGACACCATTGTTACCCCTATTTTAGAAATTTAAAAACCAGAATCATAAAACATTTATTTAATGGTGAGTTGATTGTTTAGAGCAAACATTGTTAGAAAAATGTATTTCACTTAATACATTCCTCATTCAACTGCCATCAGTCACTAATTAGTGAGAAGACAAAAAAAAAAAAAAAAAGATTCATGATCTTGCCAAGCCCAGCCGACAAAAAAGGAATGCCATAGATAGAGAATTGCAAAAGCTGGTTGCTTGAAAATGATGCAGAAGGTTTGCTCAAACTTTCTATTCCTCAAGGCAACTTTTAAGGAGTGATATGTCTATTTTGGTTCTGTTGCCCCTGAGTCACCTCTATTTCTCCTAGACTGGACATCATAAACAGTTTCAGAACATTCTGAGAAGAACAGTGCTCACAGAGAGGCAGTTATGGTCCTTAAGACATTTATCAGATGTAAGAAGTTAGTTATTGCCTTATACTTCCCTTTCTGTGGGTTTGGATAAGCATTTCCTGAAATGAATTGTCACTTGTTGACTATTATGAAAATATGAAAAATAGGTATATGCATATATATGTCTATGGAATTTTTCTTTCAGTGGTGCTTGCAGCGATTACTGCAGGACACTGAGACCCAGGGCCTCTTAGGGCTGGGCTGAGAATCAGCCATAGCTGTTTGTCCGCCCTGTTGATTCACCGAGACCCCATCCCACCCAAGCTGTGGGCAGAGGCTTCTACATATGAATGGCCTGGCCCTTTGCAATCTAAAATTACCTAACAAACAGCAGCTGGGCCAGAGAGACCCAGAACATCCAAAAGAAGGCCCAAGGCCCCACAGCAGCTTGCATTGTTTCACAGCTGGGCCTCATATGGGCACCTCCAAACCCCAAACAAAGAAGAGGAATCTGCAGATCTCTCTGTAGCTCCTGCTGAGTAGCCTCAGGCAGAGGCTAAATTAACACCTCCTTAGAGATCCAAGCACCAGTGTACCCAGTGGTCAGAGGGAGACCATCCAGATTACAACTCCTCAGATCCATAAGGGACACACTCAGGGGGCAGACTAAGTAAGCACCAAAGCCCCAATGAAGCAAGTCTTGCCCCATAAGAGTGTCTCCAGCACAGAAGTTCTCTCACGGTATACACAGCTGATTCTCACAGCCAAGTGGCCTGGAGGTTAATTCCTCTCAGTGATACCAACAATAACAAGGCTTAGCTACAACAAGACTGTGCACAAAGCCTACAAAGGGATGCACCAAGAGTGTCCACCTCAGGTAATTGGGGAGGCTGAGCCACTGGACCCTATAGAACACCTAACACAGAAAGCCACTCTATAAATGCAGGGAAGCAGCCAAAATGTGAAGACAAAGAAGCAGGTCACAAATGACAGAAATGGAGGAAAGCAAACTACTGGATATAGAGTTCAAAACCATGGTTATAAGGTTTTTCAAGAATTTTCTAGAAACCACCGATAAATTTAGTGAGACCCTCGAGGATATGAAAAAGGACCAGCTAGAAATTAAGCATACACTGACTGAAATAAAGAATAAATACAGAGCCCTGACTGGTTTGGCTCAGTGGATAAAGCGTCAGCCTAAGGACTTGGGGATCCCAGGTTTTATTCCGGTCAAGGACATGTACCTTGGTTGCAGGCACATCCCCAGTGTGCAGCAGGCAGCTGATCAATGTTTCTCTCTCATTGATGTTTCTAGCTCTCTGTCCCTCTCTCTTCCTCTCTGTGAAAAATCAATAAAATACATTTTTTTTAAAAAGAATAATATACAGAGATCCAACAGCAGACTAGAGGATCACAAGAATCAAGTCAAAGATTTGAAATATGAAGAAGCAAAAAACACCCAACCAGAAGAGCAAAAAGAAAAAAGAATCCAAAAATATGAAGATACTGTAAGGAGTCTCTGGGACAACTTCAAGCGTAACAACGTCAGAATTATAGGGGTGCCAGAAGAAGAGAGAGAGCAAGATATTGAAAACCTATTTGAAGAAATAATGACAGAAAACATCCCCTACCTGGTGAAAGAAATAGACTTACAAGTCCAGGAAGTGCAGAGAACCCCAAACAAAAGGAATCCAAGGAGGACCACACCAAGACACATCATAATTAAAATGCCAAGGGCAAAAGACAAAGAAAGAATCTTAAAAGCAGCAAGAGAAAAGCAGTTAGTTACCTACAAGGGAGCACCCATACGTCAGCTAATTTCTCAACAGAAACTTTGCAGGCCAGAAGGGAGTGGCAAGAAATATTCAAAGTGATGAATAGCAAGAAACTACAACCAAGATTACTTTACTCAGAAAAGCTATCATTCAGAATTGAAGATCAGATAAAGAGCTTCACAGATAAGAAAAAGCTAAAGGAGTTCATCACCACCAAACCACTATTATATGAAATGCTGAAAGGTATTCTTTTTAAAAATATATGTATTTTATTGATTTTTTACAGAGAAGAAGGGAGAGAGATAGAGAGTTAGAAACATCGATGAGAGAGAAACATCGATCAGCTGCCTCCTGCACACCTCCCACTGGGGATGTGCCCGCAACCAAGGTACATGCCCTTGACCCAGAATTGAACCTGAGACCTTTTAGTCCGCAGGCCAACACTCTATCCACTGAGCCAAACCGGTCAGGGCTGAAAGGTATTCTTTAAGAAGAGGAAAAAGAAGAAAAAGTAAAGATTAAAATTATGAACAACAAACATATCTATCAACAAGTGAATCTAAAAATCAAGTGAATAAAAAATCTGATGAACAGAATAAACTGGTGAATAGAATAGAATCAGGGGCATAGAAAGGGAGGGGGACTGACAATTCTCAGGGCGAAAGGAGTGCTGGGGTTGTGGGAAGAGACTGGACAAAAATCATACACATATGGTTGAGGACAGTGGGGAGGGGTGAAGGGCAGAGGGTGGGGTGGGAACCGGGAGGAGGGGAGCTACGGGGGGGGGGGGAGGGAGGGAAGGAACAACTATAATAATCTTAACAATAAAGAATAAAAAATGAAAATAAAAATAAAAATCATGGCATTTTTATATACCAATAATGAACTCTCCGAAGGAGAAACTAAAAAAAATTTTTAAAATTCCATTTACCATTGCAACAAAAAAATAAGATACATAGAATAAACTTAACCAAGAAGGTAAAAAACCTGTAGTCAAAAAACTATACATCATTGGAATGTCCTCAGGTAAAGCCCCACTGGGAAATTGAGGAAGATACAAACAAGTGGAAACATATACCGTGTTCATGGATTGGAAGAATTAACATAATTAAAATGTCCACGCTGCCCAAAGCAATCTATAGATTAAACACAATACCTATTAAAATATCAATGGCATATTCACAGACCTAGAACAAATAGTCCAAATATTTATATGGAACCAAAATAGACCCTAAGTAGCCTCAGCATTCTTGAGAAAAAAGAACAAAGTTGGCCCTAGCTGGTTTGGCTCAGTGGGTAGAGAGTTGGCCTATGGACTGAAGGGCCCCAGGTTCAATTCTGGCCAATGGCACATGCCGGGTTGCAGGCTCAGTCCCCAGCTCTCTCTCCCTCTTCCTCCCTCTCTTAAATCAATAAAAATACATTTAAAAAATATATTTAAAGAAAACAACAAAGTTGGAGGGATCAGATCACAATATCAGATATCAAACTATATTACAAAGCTGATATAATTAAAACAGCCTGGAACTGGCACAAGAACAGGCATATAGATCAATGGGACAGAAAACAGACCCCAGAAATTGACCCATGCCATTATGGTCAATTAATTTATATTTGACAAATGAGGCAAGAGTATACAATGGAGTAAAACAGCCTTTTCAATAAATGGCGTTGAGAAAATTGAACAGATACATGCAAAAAAAATGTAACTAGACCAACAACTTACACCATATGTAAGAATAAACTCAAAGTGGATAAAAGACTTAAATGTAAGTAAATGAAACCATAAAAATCCTAAAAGAAAACATAGGGAATAAAATCTCAACATTTCACATACCAGAATTTTCACCAATGTATCTCCTAGGGCAAGAGAAGCAAAGGCAAAAACAAACAAATAGGTTTACATTAAAAATGAAAAGGGAACCCACTATATGGGAGAACATATTTGTCAATGAGACATCTGATAAGGAGCTAATTTTCAAAATACAGGATATCCTCCAAAAAATGTACATACTTTAACAGCTGATAGCTCAATTTTTAAAATGAAATGTATTTTAATAAACAATGCCTTTATAGTTCTGCAAAATCTGTGTATACACTTTTGGGAAACACCCTGTATATAAAAAAAACTCATACAACTCAACAAAAGGAAGACAAACATTTCAATTTAAAAATGGGCAAAGGATCTGAATAGACACTTCTCTAAAGAGGACATACAGATGCCCAATAGACATATGATAAAACACTAAATATCACTACTCATCAGAGAGATGCAAATTAAAACTACAATGAGATATAACCTCATACCTGTCAGATGGCTACCATCAATATATCAAAAAACAAGTGCTGGCGAGGATGTGGAGAAAAGAGAATCTCAGTATACTACTGGTGGGAATGCAGTCTGGTGCAGCCACTATGGAAAATGGTACGGAGTTTCCTCAAAAAATTAAAAATGGAACTGCCATTTGACCCAGTGATCCCACTTCTGGGAATATATCCTAGGAATCCCAAAACACCAATCAGAAAGAATACATGCACCCACTATGTTCATAGCAGCATCCTATATAATAAAGAGGTAATATGCAAATTGACTCTCACTCCATCATGCCATCACAAGATGGCTGCGCCCACAGTGGAGGCAGAGTTCCTATAACACAAGATGGCTGTGCCCACAGCAGAGGTGGGGTTCCTGTAATGAACGATCAGCAGGGACCTGAGGCTGTGTGGCACCAGGCCAGGGTGGGGGACCTGAAGCTGCATTCCCCGTCCGGTGGGGCTTGATGGGGGACCTCAGGCCACAACCCCAACCCCAGTGCCAGGCCAGGGCACCTCAGGCCGCAACCCCCACCCTGGCGCCAGGCCAGGGGAACTGAGGCCACACCCCCTGCCCTGGTGCCAGGCTGGGGGACCTCATACTGCACCCCCTGCCTGCCCTGGCGCTGGGCCGGAGGACCTGAGGCTGTGCCCCCCACCCATCAGGGCTTGACAGGGGCCTGAGGGGCCTGAGGGGCCCAGTGGGACTTGATGCGGGTGGGGCTGGCTGGGTCTGAATCTCAGCCAATGGGGGTGGGGCTGGCCAGGTCTGGGTCTCGTGTGATTTCACAGTGCATGCAGGTGGGCAGGGACTTGACTCTGGGTCCCATGGTGTGCCCCAGACTCTGACAGGAGGAAGATTTTATATACATTTTACTAATTTTCTTTCATGTCTGACACTTATATTATGGAGAAACGGCAAACAGCAACATTAAAATATTTCCTCTAATTAATTCCCTTTTAATGTGCATGAATTTCATGCACCAGGCCACTAGTTATTTATAATAGCTAAGATCTGGAAACAGCCCAAATACCCATCAACAGATGTATGGATAAAAAAGCTGTGGTGCAGCCTTGGCCAGTTTTGCTCAGTAGTTAGAGCAGTGGCCTGTGCAACAAGGGGTTGTGGGTACAATTCCCAGCCAAGGGCATGTACCTGGGTTGCTGGTTTGATCCCCAATTGGGAGAAGAGCTAACAAGATGAAAGGACAGAACTCAATGAAAGTGGGAATGGGATAGGTGGGGGGGAGCAAAATGATCTCAGAGTTATAACTGGGTGTTTCAAAAAGAGTTAAGTGAGAAGCTTGAGTAGAATAGCCGGTGGTGAGAGACAGAGAGGAAAAAAGTCTCCAGAAGCTGAGAAAACATAAGAGCTGTAGAAAGAAATACTGTTCTGAATTTAGCAGAACAGGAAATTTGATCTGAAAAGCAATAATAGTAACTAGCAAGAGCTCCAAAAAGGAAGACTTTCACATTTCCAATGTTGGCGATTATTATCAGGGGTCAGCAAAGCACTATTATGCCTTGCTGTATTTTTTTTATATGAATCAACACATCAAAACACATTGTTCTGTTAAAGACAGGAGAGTTACCAGATTAATTACCTCCATCAATCTAAAACCAATTTACCACCCTTACACAAAAATTTTATGTAAATTGTATGTTCTGAAAAGTGTGTAACTTTAGATCTAAACCTCATGTCTAAGAAGTACAGTATATTTAAATGTACTTGGGACTCCTGTACACTCTTCATAAATATTGAGAATTCCAAAGATCATGTTTATGTAGGCTGAACAACATTGTGTTAGAAATTAAAAGTGAGATCCCTGGCCAGGTGACTCAGTTGGCTGGAGTGTCCTGCTGTACACCAAAAGGCTATGGCTTTGATTCTCCATCAGGGCACATACCTATGTTGCATGTTTGATCCCCAGCATGTGCAGGAGGCAACTGATCGATGTTTCTCTTCTCTCTCTCTCTCTCTCTCTCTCTCTCTCTCTCTCTCTCTCTCCCTCCCTCCCTCCCTTCCTCTCTCTCAAATTAATAATCATATCCTGCCCTAGCTAGTTTGGTTCAGTGGATACAGCATCAGCCTGCAGACTGAAAGATCTCAGGTTCGATTCCGGTCAAGGGCACATGCTCGATCCCCAGTAGGGGACGTGCAGAAGGCAGCTGATCAATGATTCTCTCTCATTATTGATGTTTCTGTCTTTCTCCTCCCTTCCTCTCTGAAATCAATAAAACAATATTTTTAAAAAATCATATCCTTAGGTGAGGATTTAAAAAAAATTAACACTGAGAAATTATTGGAACATTAATAAAGAACTATAACAAATCATTACATATTTACATGAATATTATTAATGAAAAATAACTATATTTTCCCAAAAACATCTCCTTAATGCCTGGCTTAATAGAACACAAGTGGATCTTCACATATGCTTTTGCATTCAATATGCTGCATATGTTGTTCTGGTTGAAGTATATGAAGAAAACCCAGCCTCATACAGATACATAGTTGGAAAGAGAAGAAATATTTTATTTAAAAAAAAATTTTATTTATTGATTTTTCAGAGAGATAGAGAAAGAGAAAGATATCAATCAGTTGCCTCCCTCACACAACTTGACTGACTTACCAGGATTGAACCCTCAACGAAGGTGTGTGCCCAGGCTGGGAATTAAACCCACCACCTTTTGGTGTACAGGACAATACTCTAATCAACTGAGTCACACCAGCCAGTGCTGGGAAGGAATATTTTAGTAACTTTTTCAGATAATTGTGGATATTATTTTTTAATACTATTCTAAATCTAGACAAATTATGGTTTCTTAAAGGTTAGTTGCAATGCGAAATCTGAAATGTTATCAATGAACTTTCTGTACTCTGTTACATTAAAATCCATTGGTCTATCTTGAACTTCGAATGGATGTTTTACCTATGCCTGATTCTCTAACATCCTGCCTTGGTCATTTGGAAAATATAGTTTCACTGATATATGTAGATCTTCCAAATTTTAATACATTTCACTGTATAATTTCAAGCAATCACATTTGTTAATATCACCACCAATTTATTATTTATTTTATTTTTTTTTAATATTTTATTGATTTTTTACAGAGAGGAAGGGAGAGGAATAGAGAGTTAGAAACATGGATCAGCCCTAACCGGTTTGGATCCATGGATAGAGCGTCGGCCTGCGGACTCAGGGGTCCCAGGTTCGATTCCGGTCAAAGGCATGTACCTTGGTTGCAGGCACATCCCCAGTGTGGAGTGTGCAGGAGGTAGCTGATCCATGTTTCTCTCTCATTGATGTTTCTAACTCTCTATCCCTCTTTCCTTCCTCTCTGTAAAAAAAAATCAATAAAATATATTAAAAAAAAAAAAAAAAAAAGAAACATGGATCAGTTGCCTCCTGCACAACCCCTACTGGGGATGTGCCGGCAACCAAGGTACATGCCCTTGACTGGAATCGAACCTGGGACCCTTCAGTCCAGAGGCCAATGCTCTATCCACTGAGCCAAACCGGTTAGGGCGTCACCACCAATTTAAACAGAATTGTCTTTAAGTGTATTTGGAAGCTGTCAAGTCACAGTGGCAGATATGTTTTCTTTATACATACATATATATATATTTTATTGATTTTTCACAGAGAGGAAGGGAGAGGGATAGGGAATTAGAAACATCGATGAAAGAGAAACATCAATCAGTTGCCTCCTGCACACCTTCCACTGGGGATGTGCCCGCAACCAAGGTACACGCCCTTGACTGGAATCGAACCTGGGACCCTTCGGTCCACAGGCTGACTCTCTATCCACTGAGCCAAACCAGTCAGGCCATATGTTTTCTAACACTCCAATTTTCAGTTGAAAGTTTGAATTTTATCGTAGGCAACAAATTCTGCCAGTTGTTTTCTTTGAAGTGAAAGACTCATATATTCAGTTTTTAAAATATATTTTTATTGATTTCAGAGAGCAAGGGTAAGGAAGAGAGAGAGAGAGAGAGAGAGAGAAACATCAGTGATGAAAGAGAATCAATGATCAGCTGCCTCCTGCACACCTACCCTACTGGGGACTGAGCCCACAGAATCCAACCTGGAACCCTTCAGTCCAAGGACTGACACTCTATCCACTCAGCCAAACCAATTAGGGCCATCATGCTTTTTTTAAAGTAAACTTTTAAAAAAATAATAATTTTAGATTTACAGAAATGTTTCAGAAATTCTTGTATACTCTTTACTTACCTCTACTGATTTCAACATCTTAAAAAAACCATAGAACCACATCAAAACTAAGAGGGTGTTTCATCTTGAAAGGTGTTTGCTGGTTTCTGGTCTGAAAGAGCTCCATTTAATACCAGTCTTTGCTGGTGACACACATCATGATCTCTGCTACTCAAATTGATAACCATTGGACCTGGTTACGAAGAATACAGAAAGAATATTCAAGTAGAATCTGCAGACATCTCGTGATTGTTTCTGATATTACATTTCTCATCATCCATAATCTGATGAGCATGTATGACAGTTACTGGGAGTCACAAGAAATCTCCACAATCCAACTGGAATTATCGAGGTGTCTTATTAACACAGATCAAATTGATGCCTCACAAAAGGAGAAATGGACGGACACCAACTCAGGGTGACCGTGAATTAAACCTGGACACCTTTGGGCTTTTGGGCCTTTGGACCTTTTTAAAGTTTCTTGAGCATTTTTAAATAGAAATAAATTTGGGCTTCACAAAACTAAGACATTAACATCACTACAGTACTATTAATTTAAAATGTATTTTGAGGATTGTCTCGTATTAGTTAATATGTAGTAGCCTCATTCTCTGGAAAGGCTGTAGAATGACTACCTGGAAGTGGAATTTTAGAGCCAACGATCATGTGCATTTAAAAACTACCAAATCCCTTTCCATTAAAGAAATTACAATACCCTTCTAACTAGTTCCCATGTGATTTGAGCATTGCACATTTTTTGAAGTTCCAAGATTAAGATCAGGGACTGAATAAAGGTGATAAATGTAAAATAGTAAAAAAAATTGCATACTTCAAAATAATTATTCTTATTGTATTGGCACAAATACACATAATATTGCATGATTCACAGCACATGAGTAATTCATTGTACCATGACCCACATACATAGTTGGCTCTTCCGAGGACCACTAGGGGGCTCTGCTGGAAGGATTTTTTTCTTTTAATAATTTATTTTAGTCTATTTAGGGAAAGATTTCCAGATGATGATTTCGGAATTCTGAATTATTAAAACTTGAAAAAGAGACTCGAATCCAGCTTTCCTATTTTTCAGATGAGGAAACCAAGATTAAGCAAGAGAAATGACATGGAGAGCTGGAATGAAACATCTCCTCTGGGTTCCTATGGGTTCCTAAAGAAAATCATTTTTGCCATCATTCAGTGCCACTACTAAAGGGTTGACTTCCTGTAGCTATCTCCTTTTTTTGCTGCCACAATCTTAGTAATTTTTGCTAAGAGTGTATTTGCGATATGTTTCTAACAGGATACTATACTGATTGGTTAGGTGAAAAAAGTGCAACGAAATACAAACTTCTAAGTAAACTTTACTATTTACTCCGAATATTCTATTCAAAGTAACTGTCAGCACCAGTACTAATTGCAAGCCCTAGCAATCATTTTCACATTGCCTTTCATATTTGTTAAAACACTTTCCTCTTATCTTTACTCATTTATTCCTTTAATATTTATTGAGTGCCTACTAGAGTCAGATACTGTTGTAGGCCATAGGCTAACGGAAGTAAAACTGCCCTTCTCCCCCAAGAATCATCTATTTCTGCATTTTTCACTTCCACATGCTGTAGTTCAGTGGTCCTCACAGTGTGGTCCCTGAACCAGCAGCAGGAGCAGCAGCATCTGGGGACTTGTTACAAACGCAAATTATTAGGCCCATCCCTCACTCTAGGAATGGGGCCCAGCAATCTCTTTTTAAACAATAACAACAACAACAACAACAACACACACACACAAACAAGGTCTGAATGGATTATGATGTACACTGAAGTTTAAAAACTATAGTTTTACCCTGGCCGTGTGGTACAATGGTTGGGTCTCCACTTACGGATCAGGAGCTCACAGCTCAATTCCGGGTCAGAGCACATACCCCGATTGGGGCCTGCAGGACGCAGCTGGTCAGTGATTCTCATCATTGATGTTTCTCTCTCTCTCTCTCTCTCCCTTCCCCTTCCTCTAGGAAAGCAATTAAAAAAATTTTTTTAAATATATTTAATTGATTTTTTACAGAGAGGAAGGAAGAGGGATAGAGAGTTAGAAACATGGATGAGAGAGAAACATCGATCAGCTGCCTCCTGCACACCTCCTCCTGGGAATGTGCCCGCAACCAAGGTACATGCCCTTGACCGGAATCGAACCTGGGACCCCTCAGTCCGCAGGCAGACGACGCTCCAGCCACTGAGCCAAACCGGTTGGGGCAATAAAAAAATATTTTTTAAAAAACAGAAAACTATGGTTTTTGTTCCACAGCTCGGTATAATCTAAGTCAAAGATCAACATCCTGTCTCAAATACACCTGAGGGGACCCAACACTGACCACACCTAACTCAACGATTTCTAGTACCTGGCACGACGGTAATAATAGTGGCACTGCAATGGCTTCAGAAGGAAAACGGACCGCGATGGGTTTTCTGGGCCCATCCGAGCAAAAAACGGGCCCGACAGCGTCCTCGTGCGCTAAGCACAGGCACGCAAGGAAGCCGGCCGGTCTGGGTCTGGGTCTGGGTCTGGGTCGGGGCAGCGCTCCGAGCCGCGTGCGGCCGCGGGCACCCGTCAGGTGGGCTCCAGCCTTCCTGCAGAGGCTGGATGGAGGCTGGGCGCCCCGACCGCACCACAGTGGCTCCAAGCCGGGAGGAGGCGCAGACGACGACTCGGGAGGCCCGCGCAGGGCTCGCCAGCGAGGAAGCCGCACCCTCCAGGCCCCAGACGCCCGCAGGGCGGAGCCTCGCGGCCGCAGCTCTCGGAGACGCGCGGCGCGGCGCGAGGCTCGCCGCTGAGCCGTATGGGCGCTACGACGGGAGCGGCTGCGCCGCCCGGGCAGGTCAGCGCCGTGCGCATGCGCGGCCCCGGCGCCATTTTGGTGGCCCGGCGCGGAGGTGATTCCATACTGAAGAGAGCGCGGCGGCCGGGGTGGCAGTGGCAGTGTTCGTGTGCTCGGGTGTGAATCGCCGAGGGAGGAGGCAGTGGAGGAAGAGGTGGCGGCGGTGGCGGTGGTCGTAGCGGTGGCGGAGGAGGCGGGTACGAATCAGCTGCGGGCGGAGACATGGCCAACATCGCGGTGCAGCGAATCAAGCGGGAGTTCAAGGAGGTGCTGAAGAGCGAGGAGGTCAGAAATGAACTCCGGGACATCCCCCACCCCCCCACCCTCTTCCCGGGGCTGGAGGGCCCTGCTAGCGGCGCCTCCCAATATCCCCGGCTCATCCCGGGTGCCCCTTCTCGCGGGCCGCCCTTCTGCCTGTGGGGAACCGGCAGTCTCCTCCACCCCCTCTCATTTCGCCGCCTTCCCCTCCCCGGGCCCTGGGATGGGCAGTCTCGCGGGTGGGTGGTGTGGAGAGGACACAGTTTGGGGGGCAGACGCCGAGGGGGGTACTTGTCGGCGGGGTGTGAGCTCTAGGGGGAGCCCCAGGCAGTGGCAACAGCTAGAAGTGTGGCGGTAGGGTGGGGCGGGGGGGAGCAGGCCGAGCCCGAGAAAACCCGGGAAGTGGGCTGGGGGAAGGGGGAAGGGGGAGGTAACTGGATCCGGGGAGCCGGGCGCTCCGGGGCCCGCACTTTCGAGGGTGTCGTGGGCTAGAGCCGGTGGCCTCTGCTGTCCCTTCCGGAGGGAAGGCGCCGTGAGAATGCCTCGGTATTGGCGAAAGGAGAAGGGCGTTCCGAGTTATCCCCTCTTAGTTGGGTGTTGGGTGAGAAGGAGGGACCTCCGATGATGCCATCGTGTTTGAGTGGGGAGATGAGGGAATTTTCACCTCAGATAAGGTAATTCATTCCCTACCAGATCATTGTCTCACGTTCATTTACCCCCACTTCCTGGGCTTCTTTTCTGTTGACACCTAAAGCTTTTAACTGGGTAAAGGCAAGTTGTGTGGTGTATGGAAGGCATTTAAATATTTTTAACCGGGGGGCAAAAATGGAGTGTATGATAACCTTATTTCAAAACATTACAAGTTACAGAAGTGACAGATCAGAGAGCCTGTCCTAAGACAATGCCTCTGTGACTGTGTTGTGCCATGAAACTTCATTATGATGTGCCGCTCATTGTTGATTCTTGCTTTTGAAACAGCCCTATTTAAAACATGAGATTTCACCTGACTAGCACATTGTTATATCTCCTCTTTAAGTGAGTAGGTGTGTCATGACATACCTGAATTGACTAAAAAAAAAAAATTTATTTATTTATTTATTTATTTATTTATTTTTGTCTAAAGCTCCTCTTGAGTCCTGCAGAGTTTAGATGCTCTAGTGTTGGCCACAGTTATTTATATAAGGTACTCAAAATGTTCTAGTAACTTGACTCAAAACCAAGCAAGTATCAGTACAATTTCTCATACCCAATTCAAGAATGCCAGGTTGTTTTCCTTCTTGGAATTAACAAAGAAAGATTAAAAAGCAATACCAAAATGGTTGTTATTTTCAAGTTGTCAAATACCAAAAAATGTATGATTGCTGTTTGTATTTTTCTCTTGGTATTTTTATAATCTCAGTGATTTGTGAAATTCAGCATTCTAAGTATGTGATGAGTAATTGAAATATTGGGGTGGACAAAAGTAGGTTCACTGTGTCATTGTGACATTCTTTTGAGTTAATAAAGCTATTGTAATCATAATCTGCTTGTCTTTTTCCTTAGGAACAACTGTAAACTACTTTTGCCCACCCCTGGAAATCTGATAGCACTTGAGTTTTATTTGTGCTGTTGAGTCTATAGTGGGTGTTTACACATATTTTCCAATTAGACATGGAGAAAATAGTTTAAAATTATATAAAAATTACAAATACAAGCAGATTTATTGAATGTAGTAGTATATAGTATAATCCGTTTTACAGAGCATGTGTATGAACTCTGACCTCTGTTCAAGTGCCAAAATTCTGAATGGAAGGATGACTTTGTATTTTTGTGGTACAGTGCAGAAGTAGTCATCTGATATGCAGTGAAACAATGACTTTATTTTTTTGTTTAATAAGAACATATATTCTAGGATAGTTAACATATATTTGTAGTGAAACGTTCCAGCTAATATTTTGCCAAATATTTCTTCTATAATAAGATTGTACAAACCTGAAACTTAATATTAAACTTGTAATGCTATATATTCTGTTACTTAAAGGTGGTAAGGGCTCTCAACTTTTCACCATGATATTCTTAGAGTCAGATAACTTATTTTTGGAATATAACCAACAAATAGCTTTATTTGCACCAATATTTTATTTCATCTGTATTTTTTTAAAATTTTTTAAAAATATATTTTATTGATTTCTTACAGAGAGGAAGGGAGAGGGACAGAGAGTTGGAAACATCGATAGGAGAGAAACATTGATCAGCTGCTCCTGCACATCCCCAACTGGGGATGTGCCCGTAACCAAGGTACATGCCCTTGACTGGAATCGAACCTGGGACCTTTCAGTCCGCAGGCCGACGCTCTATCCACTGAGCCAAACTGGTTAGGGCTCATCTGTATTTTAATAAGGCCAGTTCTATAAGTGAATTCTTTTCAATTCTTTGAAGGACTGGTAGTACAGTCCATGTTTGTGTGTTTTTGTTGTTCTTTGTTTTTAATATATTTTTATTGATTTTAAAGAAGGGAAAGAGAGAGAGATAGAAACATCAATGATGAGAGAATCATTGATCTGCTACCTCCTGCACACCCCCTACTGGGGTTGGAATCTGCAACCCAGCATGTGCCCTTGACCAGAATGGAACCTGGGATCCTTCAGTCCACAAGCCAACGCTCTATCCACTGAGCAAAACCAGGCCATGTGGGTTTTTTTTTTAAGTATATAAAATGTAGTATCTTGAGTCACCTATGTAAATGTCCAGTTTACTAAAGTTTAGGTTTCATATGCTTGTTTTGCTAAGAATACTGGGTTGATTAAAGGATTTTGTTTTGTTTTAGCCTTTTGAGTGCCTTTGTAAAGAATGCTAATGTTTGGTGAGTTTCTGCCATAAGCTATAAGTGGCCATACTTGGAATGTGTTGTTAATTAAAAATGTAAACAACAAGAAAAAAACAAAATGTGAAAAGTGAGGTGCAGAATAGTGTGGAGGAGGACACCGTTTGTATCAGCAGTGGGGAAAGTGTGTATTTTTGTAGGTGAAAGGATTAATGAGAAATTGGTATGGTTGATTTACTTCTGTGTAAAGTAATTGGTGTCTGGGGCAACAGCATCAAAAGATCCCTTTTGAATTGTGAGTCATGTGAACATTTTATTTAGTCAAAATAAATAAAATAATAAATGCACCATCAAGGCCATTTTTTCCTGAGACTGTTTGGAAAGTCATCCTTTGTCTGTCAGATACTAATTTTTAAATGTGAGAATTGTAAGTAATGTTTCAAAGTTGCTAGGAGTGGAAAATTGCTTTAAAGGACATTCTGTAGTTATTCTGTGAGTCAAGTTACATAAGTGAATTAATTGTTGATTGTGAGGACAACTATAATCTGTATTCATAGGTTAATATTTACTGTAATTATTGTTTACCATTTGTAGAGTTGTTCTCAGTACCATTTGTTTATACATTTTTGCTAATTCTCAACTGGTCTTTGAGTTAGATTTTTTATTTCTTAGTTGCAGAAATTGAGATTCAGAGAAATTAAATTATTTGTCTATAAACATACAGCTTTGAGATTAGGATCTAAGTCTGCTTATGTTTGTATTATACTAGAGGCCCAGTGCACGGATTGTGCACTGGTGGGGTCCCTTGGCCTGGCCTGCGTGGATTGGGCTGAAACTGGCTCTCGAAAAATTCCCTGAGGGGTCCTGGATTTTGAGAGGGCACAGGCCTGGCCGAGGGACCCCACCAGTGCACGAATATGTGGACTCACTGGGCCTCTAGTATGCATATAAGATCTTTGGTTAATCTCTTCCCGCCCTCCCTTCCCCCCTTTCCTCTGAGATTCATCAGTCTGTTCCATGTTTCCATGCCTGTGGTTTTCGCTCCTGCGCTGAGTGTCTGCCCCCTGATGGTCAGTGCGCATTATAGCTGTGGGTCCACCAGTCAGCCCGTCATGTAGGCTCTTACATATATAGATTGTACCACACTGTTATGACTTGCCAAAGATAAAGGCATGTTTTCATTTAATTATTTAAAAATAATTTATCCTGGATTATATTACACAACCTATCAACCTTTTTATTTTTTGTTAATCCTCACAAAAGGGTATTTTCCCATTGATGATGATGATGATGATGATGATGATGATGATTTTTTTTAGAGAGAGTGTGGAAAGGAGAGAAAAAGAGAGAGACATAGGTTGGTTGCCTTCCCGCACATGCCCTGACTGGGGCCTGGGATCCAACCTGCAATCCAGGTACGTGCCCTTGACTCGAAATGGAACCCTGGACCCTTCAATGCACTGGCCACTTACCACAGTGCATTTACCACACCAGCCAGGGCTAAACACAACCTAATTTCATTGTTAGTTAAAATAAGTGTTACCTGTAATTAACTTGAAAGATTTACTTGCATTTCAGTATGCAAAATATTTTAAAATTTGAAGCTCAGTGAAATAAAATGCCCTCAGTGTATTTGCTCTTTTAAAATGTTGTTTATTTATATATATATATATATATATATATATATTTTTTTTTTTTTTTAATATCTATTTTGCTGATTTTTTTACAAAGAGGAAGGGAGAGGGATAGAGAGTTAGAAACATCGATGAGAGAGAAACATCAATCAGCTGCCTCCTGCACACTCCCTACTGGGGATGTACCCGCAACCAAGGTACATGCCCTTGATCAGAATCGAACCCAGGACCCTTCAGTCTGCAGGCCGATGCTCCATCCACTGAGCCAAACTGGTCAGGGCTATAATGGTTTTGTTTTTGTTTTTTAACATTGATGAGAGAGAGACATTGGTCTGCAACCCAGGCATCTGCTCTGACCCAGATCGAACCAGGGACCTCCTGGTTCACTGGCTGACAATCATTGAGCCACTTAGGCTAGGCAGAGTATACTCCTATTCTTGTGCTTAATGGTATCTGTGGTTTTTTTCATTTTGTAGCTATACTTTACTAACATTTTCTAGAATATTCATAGGGAATATTTAAATCTATGGCATAAACAAATTGATTTCATATATACTATTATTGTGTAAGTTTTCCTTAAGCATTTAAGTGGGTTTTTATATGTTGTAACTTAATATATATTTAACATATTTGCTCTAGATTATTCTAGATAGTAGCACAGCCAGCTCTTCCCCTCCATCTCCCTATCTTCTTTTTTTGCCAGTTATATCAATTAAAAATGTCCTTAGACATTACAAAATATTGAGAACCACTGATCTCGACAGAACTCTTTAGGAGAACATTTAAGACTATTAACTATATAAGATGTGTAGAATAATTTATCTAAAATTGAATGAACAGTAAGGCACAAAACATATAGCATGGCTACTACTAGCTTTGAACTTTCAGGTTTTTTTGTTTGTTTTTTATTTTAGAAGGAATCTCAATTTCTGTTGTTCCACTTATGTATGCATTCATTTGTTGTTGTTTTTTAATCCTCACCCAAGGATATGTTTTTTAATTGATTTTAGAGAGAAAAAAGAGAGAGAAACCTCCATGTGAAAGGGAAACATCGGTTGGTTGCCTCCTGTACATGCCCCAGCCGGGGATCAAACCCATACTTTTGGTGTACAGGACAGTGCTCCAAACAACTGAGCACCTGGCCAGAACTAAACTTTCCTTTTTTATTTACAGAAAAGGTGAAATTCCTTACTAAAAACCAATGTAAGCAGTATTTGTACAGACTTTTTAGTAGAAAAGCTTGTTTTTTTGTGTGTGTTTTTTTAATCTTTATTCATTAACCTATTTGAAACTATTCCCAGGCTTTTTCAGCTTAATTAGCTGAAAGAGTGGTTTGTGTCTAAGCAAAAACCGAAGAGCTGCAGTGTCCATGGGGCTTGGGCTTAAAAAAATTAGAGATCTAGATTTTATCAGATCCATAAACAAAATTTGAAAAAGAAGTCATTATATAAAATAGTACTCTCAGAAACTTCTTCAATTTTATCTTCAGAAGTGATCTCAATTCAGTTTGCTTCATTCTTGAAAGCCTCATCAAAATTCTCCATAAGCCCTGGCTGGTGGCTCAGTAGTTGGAGCATGTCCAGTACTCCAAAAGGTTGTGGGTTTTGATTCTGAGTCAGGGCACATAAGTTGTGGATTCTATCCCTGGTTGGGATGTGTATGGGAGGTAACCAATTGGTGTTTCTCTCACATTGATGTTTTTCTCTCTCCCTTCCTCTCTCTTTCTTAAAAAAAAAATCAATAAAAAACATCCTTGGGCCCTGGCCGGTGTAGTCAATGGTTAGAATGTTAGCCTGTGCATTGGAGAGTCACAGGTTTGGACTACCGTCAAGGGCATGTACCTGGGTTGCAGGTTCAATCCCTGCTTCCTATTGGGGTGTGTGTGGGAAACAACCAATTGATATGTCTGTCACATTCATGCTTCTCTTTCTCTCCTCCCTTCCCCCCCTTCCCTCTTTTCCCCTACCTCCCTCTCCTTTTCCCCTCTCCTTCTGCTCTCCTTTCCACTCTCTAAAAAAATCAATGGCCCTAGCTGGTTTGGCTCAATGTGATAGAGCATCGGCCTGTGGACTGAAGGGTCCCGGGTTCAGTTCCAGTCAGGGGCACATGAGAGGCATGCAGGAGGTGGCTGATCAATGATTCTCTCTCATCATTGATGTTTCTTTGTCTCTCTTCCCCTCTCCCTTCCTCTCAAAGCAATAAAAAGATAATTTTAAATGAATGAATGAATAAATGAATGAATGAATGGGAAAATATCCTCACTCCTTGGGTGAGGATTTTAAAAATTCTGCACAAGATCTGGCACTTCATCATCATCCTATCCTGTAGCAAGATTGTTTGGGCAGAGCTTCAGCCAGTCTCCTTAAACTAGTCAGATTGTTAGCACAAAGCTGGTTTAAGATGCTGGGTAGCACCTCTGTCAACTGTTTTGTGTCACCATGGCCTGTAATAGTGCAAGTGTTCGCTGCTAGAGATGCCTGAACTTTAGAGTTGTTAAAGTGGCTCACTGTTCCTTGGTTTGTGAAAATATTTACCAGAGTAAATTGTTTACATTATCTTCTTCAAGGAGAACTGAAATTTTTTATCATCTGCTGTGGCTGTTCTGTGTACTACCTTCTTTCTACGAGAAGTTCCTTTCTTACCAATGTGCACTTGGGCCTGCAGTTTCTTTGGGCCAGTTTCTTTTGGATCACAAATTTCTTTCATCTTGTAGAGGAAGTGGGGCTGCACAGGGGACTAGGATTGGCACTCCGGGAGTCTTGGGTGGACCAGCTCAGAATAAGCGTACACATATAGGGACATAAGATGGCAGCTTGGTATCTTTGTTTTTAATAACTTATTTAAATAGTGTGTCTTTTGGGGTTCTGGGTGTGAGTTGAACAAGGGAAGCTTAATAGATTGGGTTAAAGATGAAAACTTTAAAGCCTGTTCAAGCAATGTTGACTGAGGTGCATTTCTTGTTTTACTTTACTATTATAAAGACTTTCATCTCTATCCATCAGGCATAGATTTAGATACATCTGGGGTCCCCAAGTATGTCACCCCTCTATATAGACTATACTTATTTCTCTGTAAATGTTATCAGCAGTTATTGAGCATATTGACTACAGTCCCAAAAGACTGATTGGGAGATAGGGAAGTCTGAGGGTATGCATATGAAGAGAGGTCTTGAGCTAGGTTTTAAAGGAAAGTTAAGACTGACTTCAAATTTCAGAAGCAGTCCCAAAGAAATTACAGGAATATGTAATTTATAAGTAAACTAGAGGCCTGATGCATGGATTCATGCACCAGTGGGGTCCCTTGGCCTGGCCTGTGGGGATTGGACTGAAACTGGCTCTTCAACATCCTGAGAGGTCGTAGATTGTGAGAGGGTGGTTCTCAGGTGATGCACTCTGGAATCGGGCTCCCTTCTCTCTGGTTCCGGGTACATCACCCAAAAACCACAGCTGCCAAGTCACTGCAGCTCAGCAGCTCCTGTGTTGAGCATCGGCCCCTCTAGTGATCAGTGAACAGTGTGTGTCATAGCTGCTGGTCAAATGGCCCATTGCTTAGGCTTTTTTATATATACCAGAGGCCCGGTGCACAAAAATTTGTGCACTCGGCGGGGGGGGGGGGTTCCCTAAGCCCGGCCTGTGCCCTCTCACAGTCTGGGACCCCTCGGGGGATGTCCACCTGCTGGCTTAGGCCTGCTCCTTGGGAGGATCGGGCCTAAGCTGGAAGTCAGACATACCTCAGGCAGCCCGGGAGCCCTTGGGGGATGTCAACTTGCCAGTGGGGAGCAAGCCTAAGCTGCAGTCGGACATCCTTAGCACTGCTGAGGAGGCAGGCTGCTGTACTGGCAGCCATCAGCCTGGCTTGTGGCTGAACTGAGCTCCCCCTGTGGGAGTGCACTGACCACCAGGGGCAGCTCCTGCATTGAGCATCTGCCCCCTGGTGGTCAGTGTGTAGCATAGTGACCAGTCATTCCCAGTAGTTCTGCTGTTAGGGTCAATTTGCATATTACCCTTTTATTATATAGGATAGAGGCCTGGTGCATGGGTGGGGGCCAGCTGGTTTGCCCTGAACGGTGTCCTGGATCAGGGTTGGGGTCCCACTGGGGTTCCTAGCCAGCCTGGGTAAGGGGCTGAGGGCCGTTTGCAGGCTGGCCACAGCCCCTTCAGGGTAGGGGTCCCTGCTGGGGTGGCTGGCTAGCTTGTGTGAGGGGCTGAGGGCTGTTTTCAGGCTGGCCACATTCCCTTCAGGGTGCAGGGTCCCTGCTAGGGTGCCTGACCAGTGTGAGTGAGGGGCTGAGGGCCGTTTTCAGGCTGGCCACATCCCCTTCAAGGATAGGGGTTCAGCTGGGGTGTCTGGTCTGCCTGGGTGAGGGGCTGATGGATGTTTGCAGGCTGGCCACAGCCCCTTCAGAGTGGAGGGTTCTACTGGAGTGCCTGGCTAGTCTGGGTGAGGGGCTGATGGCTGTTAGCAGGCTGGTCAAGCCCCCCAGCAGGGACCCTCACCCCATGAGGGTGGGGCCATCCTGGGTGAGGGGCTGATGGCTGTTTGCAGGCTGACCACAGCCCCCAGCGACCCAAGCTCCCAGCAAGGCTGGCTAGAAGCAAATATCTGGGTGTTTTTTTAATCTTCTATAATTGAAACTTTGTTGCCTTGAGCAGAGGCCACAGCTGGCTTTGGCAGGCAGCTTCCTCCATCGCCAGGGCAATGAAGCCTCCTGTTTGCTCTAGCTCTGTGGCTGCCAGCCGCCATCTTGGTTGGGTTAATTTGCATATAGTCACTCTGGTTGGCTGGCAGGCGTGGCTTGGAATGTAGTGGAGTGACGCAATTATCATATTAGTCTTATTAGATTAGATTAGACTAGAGGCCAAATTTTTGTGCACTTGGGGGGCCCCTCAGCCTGGCCTGTGCCCTCTCGCAGTCTGGGACCCCTTGAGAGATGTCCACCTGTTGGCTTAGGGATGCTTCCAGGAGATCAGGCCTAAGCTGGCAGTCAGTCGACCCTCTGGCAGCCTGAGCCCTCTGGGGATGTCCACTTGCCAGAGAGGAGCAGGCCTAAGCTGCAATCCGACATCCTCAACATTGCTGAGGAGGCAGGAGAGGATCCCACCACCACCGCTGTACTGGCAGCCATCAGCCTGGCTTGTGGCAGAGCAGAACTCCCCCTGTGGGAGTGCACTGACCACCAGGGACAGCTCCTGCATTGAGCATTTGCCCCCTGGTGGTCAGTGTGTGTTATAGTGACCAGTCATTCCCAGTGGTTCTGTTGGGGTCAGTTTGCATATTACCCTTTTATTACATAGGATATATATACATACATACATACATACGAGGGGCCTAGTGCACAAATTTGTGGGATGGGAGGCTGCTGTGGGTATAGGGGCAGGTTTTGGCCCATCTTCCATGCCCCTGCCTGGCCCCTCCCACCTGGGCACTTGGTCCCCCGTCTGCCAGCAGCGGCAGCCCTGTTCCCGCCACTGCTGCTCCCACACACTGGTGGTGCCAGCCCTGCTCGCACCTGCTGCCAGTCAAGAGTGATTAGGGCCAGTGCCAGCAGGGAGAAGCCCTGAGGGGCGATCAGGGCCAGTGCTGGGCGCCAGCAGTGCGTATGAGCAGCAGCTCCAGCACCAGCAGCGGGTGCAAGCGGGGCCAGCTTGTCAGCAGGTGTGAGCCCCGGGCAGGACCGAGGTATGCAGGAGCGAATTTTTAGTAACCACCAGAGGCTCACCTGGATGACAGTGACCAGCACCCTGCCTTGGTCTGGTGCCCCCACCTACCTGCTCCACCATCCCACTGCAGCTGATGCCCGCCATGTTTCAGGCATTCCCCCTGGTTGTCAGCACACATCATAGCAACTGTTTGTTCAGTTGTTCTGCCATTCGGTCCGTTTGCATATTAGGATTTTATATATATTAATACTGTAAAAACTGAATGCCAATAAAAGTTTTAAATACAACAAGTGACAATTTAATATTGAATATTGTATTTAAGTGTATTTTGCTTTTCTCTCTTGGTTTGAGGATTTAAATTTGCCTAGAACTATTTACCTTAAGCATAATATGGTAAATTTAGCTAAGGACACATATGTAACACTTTAATAAAGAAAAAAATAAAAATCTGATTTAACAAGTAGGTTGTATATGATATTTCAATATTTAAAAGAATTATTAAATAAAGCATTTTATGTTATTCATTAAAAAAAAAAAGATTGTGAGTTTGGGAATTAGATTTGCTTTGAGTCCTGGCTTTTCTATTTAATATCTGTAGCACTGACTCTGTGTCTGGGTTGTTTTATTTATCTACAAAAATGTTAGGAAGATTAAGAGAGTTGTTAACAGTGCTTAAAGCAGAGGTGGGGAACCTTTTTTCTGCCAAGGGCCATTTGGATATTTATAACATTATTTGCAAGCAATACAAAATTATCAACTTAAAAATTAGCTTGCTATATTTGGTCAAACATCTATTAACTCACCCAGATATTCCCCACCCTTAGTTTAGAGCAATGTCTGGGACGCATTAAACATTCAGTAAATGGATAGCTGTTAAGATGTCAAAATTAACTACCCCTTCATATTCTGCTTATTGTTCTTGTACCATAAAGGTTTCCTTCCATGTGATAGTGATAGCTTAAAGATCCTTTCAATGGTTTAGTGCTAGTTCTATCTAAATTTGCCTCAAGGAAAGACTTAAAATGTGGGGCTTTAGTACTTGTTTGTCATTGTGAGGCTAGTGTCTAAGCAAAGTACAAAGGAATTAATGTGGGCCTTGTTCTCTAGGTGTTGGTTAATTTTTATTTTATGTTGTTGTTATTTTTTAATCCTTACCTAAGAATATTTTTCCACTGATTTTTAATTTTCTTTTAGTTTATTTTTTTAAATGTATTTTTACTGATTTCAGAGGGGAGAGGGAGAGAAAGTTAGAAACATCAATGATGAGAGAGAATCATTGATTGGCTGCTTTCTACACACCCCTTTCTGGGGAATCAAGCCGCAACTCGGGCCCTTGACCGGAATCGAACCTAGGACACTTCATCAGTTCAAAGGCCAACGCTCTATCCACTGAGCCAAACCAGCTAGGGGCACAGATATTTTTAGAGAGAGTGAAAGAGAGAGAAACACATCAATTGGTTGCCTCCTGCAAGAGCCCTGCCCAGGGCCTGGGCGGGAAGGAGCCTGCCACCAAGGTAAGTGCCCTTGATGAAATTGGAGAAGATGTGTTAAAATGTGATCTAAATGACAAGTAAATAAATTTTTTGGAAGTCTTTTGGATAATATAGCGTTGTGGAATTTTTTTTCTTTTTTTTATTTTATTATTTTTTTCCATCACCATTTATCCCCACTATACCTTCTTCCACCTCCACCCACCCTTGGATTTCTTGATATGGCTCTGGTCAATGGGAACTGGGCCAAAGATTCTAATCCTATGGTGTGTAAAGTAAATTTGAATCCCTTTGTAAAATCCCTATTTTAAAATTGGGTCTGGAAAACTAGAAAGTGGTGGTCACATCCATCTGACATTCATGGTGTTATATAATTCTGAAAATGTAAAAGTACTTCCTTTAAAACCAATGTTCCAAAAAATAAAATAAAATCTATGTCCTTTTTCCTCCCTTTAGTTCCTTGCTGTTACTGCAAATTTAAAATAACTACCTATAGTTGAATGCCTGTTATCTAACATTTTATATGGCAGCCTTATAAAATTGTTGTTGTTTTACAGATTAGAAACTTGCAGTTCTGAAGAAATTAACTTTCTCAGATTTCAGTAACTTGGTGGTGGTACAAGGTTTTTGAAATAATGTCTTTGACTCCAAAATATTTACTGACTATGATGGAAACAGTCATATCTACTTACTTTCTGCCCATTATTTTTAAAGATGATTTTTAGAAATGTGAAATATTTTACACTTAAGTTTAGAAAATAATATATGAATACCTTTACAGCCATGGTCCAGATTTAACAAATTTAACCATCTCATTCAAACTGGAATGAGCCCCCTCCCCCAATAAAACATACCATACAAATGAAACTCATCTTGTAACCTTTTTCCTCTTCCAGCCTCCACTATGATGGAGTAACCACTATATGAAGTTGGTGGATATTCTTCCTATTTGTATTTTGTTTTTACTATTGGTAAACATAGTATTTTTAGTATAAAAACACTTCTTAGTGTTTTAAAACTTAAAAATCACTTTATGGATGATGATTATAATATTCTACATCCTGCAACATTTCTTCCTAGCATTGTATTTTTTGAGGGTTTTTTTTCTCTGACAGTGCATATTGCTTCAGTTCAACTTAAACTATGGTTCTCAACCTGTGGGTCTCAACCCCTTTGGGGGTTGAATGACCCTTTCACGGGTTGCCTAAATATATCCTGCATATCAGATACTCACATTGCGATTCATAACAGTAGCAAAATTAGTTATGAAGTAGCAACGAAAATAATTTTATGGTTGGGGGTCACCACAATGTGAGGAACTGTATTAAAGGGTCGTGGCATTAGGAAGGTTGTGAACCACTGCTATATAGTATTTTATGTCACAGTCTTTTAATTCATTCTATAGATGGCTTGTAGTACCAACTTTTAGACATTTAAAAAAAGATGTCTTGCTCTGGACAGTGTTCTCAGTGGTTAGAGCCTATGTCATTCTGTTAATTATTTTCGGTCTTTGTGTGTTTCTGAATTTTCCTAGTAATTATAAATGCAGAGCTAGTATATATAGCCTTTTTTCTCAGGTTACCGTGGGTGCTTTACTTTTCGGTTTCTTTGTTTCCTGTGACCCACCCTATTTGGAATTGGCACACCAAATAGTGGATTACCTAATACTATTAGTTTTCAGTGATAAAACATTTTGTGCTTCATTTTTTTTTTTTTTAATAAAAGCTATATTCTTACTGATCTCAGAGAAGAAGGGAGAGGGAGGAGGTAGAAACATCAATGATGAGAGAGAATCATTGATTGGCTACCTCTTGCACTGGGGATCAAGCCAGCAACCTGGGCATGTGCCCTGACTGGAAATTGAACTGTGACCTCCTGGTTTATAGGTCAGTGTTTAACCACTGAGCAACACAGGCTGTGCTGTGCTTCGTTTTTCTTATATATCTTTCTGTAGTAGTTGCTTTATTTAAAAATACTGCAGTTTATGAATCTGTCTATTCGGTTATTTTCAGTTTCTTGCTGGTGCACACATGCAAGATTTTGGGTGTATATTTATTTGAGAGTGGTATTACTAGGTCATTGGGTTTTTGGATGAGATTTTAGGAGGTTATATATGTCAGACAATTTTTTTTTAATATCTGTGGGCTTGGTCATACTTTAATTATATCCTTAGGTGTTTACTTAGATGCTTTATCTGCATCTGCCCATAGGAACTGTGAGTGTGAGTCATTGAGGGCAGAAACCTACTGATTTTTGATTCTTCATTGCTTAGCACATTGCTTGGCAGTCAGAGGCACTTGTTTTCCTGAATGATTTTAAGGATTTCTTAAGCTCCTGGGTGATCATCCCCAACCACTATGAAAGTAATGCCTTTTATCCTGCTTTTGAGACCAGGAAGGAGAGTTGACTATGTTGATAAATGTGGCCTCTTAGTGAAGTTGGGTTTCTGTTCTAAATTTAAATAATGATAATGTAGTCAGGTTCTGCATAGGGGTGATATAATGTCCAAGCCAAAAATTGGGAAATACCTACCCCCACCCCCTTGCTTTATTTTGTATTTTCCCTTTTGAAAACCTCAGGAGTATCTAGTTAGTATTATACAGGATGGGGCAAGAGTAGGTTTACAGTTGTTCATTTGGAAAATAGTATAAGAGTAAACTGTTTTTCATACTCACAACTGTAAATGTACTTTTGCCCCAACTTATTTATGATGACATCTGGATTTCTGGGTTTAACTCTTTAACTTTACATTTTTCTTTATCCAACAAATATTTATTGAATGCTACCTGTGTTAAGATAGACATGGTCCATGCTATTGTGGAGTAAGTTATGGTTTGGTAAGGCAATGAGATGCTAATCTTCCTTGTATAATAAAAAGGGACTATGTTAATTGGTCCTAGTGGTGTCTGAGTCACGACCAGTCAAAGGTGCATGCTCACAGGAGATGGGGGGGTGGAGACTTGCACCACCAGGACATGAGGCTGCCGCCGGAGGTGCCCCCCATCAGAAGGTGCGCAGCTCGTGGTGCGGCCTGGCCCAGAGCAGGGCATTGGGATGGGCCACGGTGGCTCGGCCTGGAGGTGGGGTGTCAGGACGGGGGCCTTGGTGGACAGCTCTCAGCACTCCTGCGCTGGAGTCTGCAGGCGCGGAGAGGAAGGGAGAGCCGATAGGCAGTTAGGAGGCTTAGGCCAGGAGGGGAGAGCATATAGCCAGTTAGGGGGATCAGGTCAGGAGGGGAGAGCAGTTAGGGGCATCAGGCAGGCAGACAGGTGAGCACTTAGGAGCCAGTGGTTTTGGATTGCAGAGGGTGCAGGCCAGGCTGAGGGACCTCCTCCCCCATGCATAAATTTCATGCCCTGAGCCACTAGTCTATAATAATAAAAGGCATATAATATGCAAATGGTTGTCACGCCTTCACAGTGTAACGACTGATCAGCAGGAGGCTGTGTCCCCACTCGGCACTGGCCAGGGATGTGACATGTCGATGGGGTTTGACAGGTGGGGCTGGCCAGGTCTGGGTTGCACGTGATTTAGAGGTACACGTGGATGGACGGGGATTTGACTCTGGGTCCCGTGGTGCACCCCAGACTCTGACAGGAGGGAGGAGGGAGCCGGATACCCGCACCCAGGACCCATACAGCAGGGCGGAGGCTTTTAAGGGCGATCAGCTGGCAGGGGAGAGCAGTTAGGGGTGATCAGGCCGGCAGGGGAGGGCAGTTAGGGGCGATTAGGCCAGCAGGGGAGCAGTAAGGGGCATCAGGGTGGCAGGCAGAGGTGGTTAGAGTCTGTCAGGCAGGCAGGCAGGCAGGCAAGCGATTAGAAGCTAGCAGTCCCAGATTGGGCCTAAACCGGCAGTTGAACATCACCTGAGGGGTCCCAGATTGGAGAGAGTGCAGGCTGGGCTGATGGACCAACCCTCCCCCCACCCCCACCCCCCCGCCCCATGCACAAATTTTGTGCACCAAGCCTCTGGTTAATTATATGTCTCTTTTTTGAGTTTAAATAAGGAGAACTGTTGGGATCGGGAAACCTAACCTCAGAAAAAGTTCTTTGGGAATAACCCTTAAATTGACACTTGGGAGGATAAATTGTGGAATTAACTTTGTCATATATTAGGATATCAACTCTCATATGCATATAGAAAGCTTTTAACTATTT